>JANPWX010000651.1:1160673-1311812 GCA_024734555.1 Trochalopteron elliotii | reverse complement strand
CCTTCCCCTTCCCCTTTCCCTTCCCCTTCCCCTTCCCCTTCCCCTTCCTCTTCCATCTGAGAATGTGAGATGTGATGGGCCACAGGGCAGTGGCAGCAAGATTGACACAGCCTGTGATTTGATGCACATGACAGGTCCATTTAAAAATGTAAATATTATTATCTTTTGATTTCAGCTTCTGATTCTTCCAGATGTTTGTGGTTGAGTAAGTTGGGCTCCTTTCAGGTTTTGCCACCTTCCATCAGTGCATATTATGCTTATCACAGACAGAAATCCATGAGTAATAGGAAGACACATTGCATATACATCCAGTGTGTTAACTATGTTTTAATACACCCACATTCATGGTATACTTTGAAAAACACAGTAGCTGGAGCCAACTCTGTTGACAGAGCAGATTCTTTCTGAACTTCTCTTTGAATTCCCTTTTTCTCTTTGAATTGGAATATTTGCATGAAGGCTGGAGGCCCCATCTTTCTTCTATAAAAGCACTGGTGAACTTTGCCTTTTCTCCATTGAAATAGGCTTGTGAGTTCAGGGGCTGAATTCAGCAGAGTTCATAAGCATATACTTAAACTGATTGGATTAAACTTTGGGTAAGGCAGTGAAGCTTGGAGCACGCATTTATGCCTAAGCACAGGCTCAGATGCTGTGCTGAGTAAGGACTGCAGGACATTTGAAGCAACTCAAAGCCCTTCTTCCCTGGAGTCCTTCTCCTCTGCTGCTGCCTCTCAGTTAAATGAAGCCAAAGGTTCCTGTGCAGCACACAAAGGAATGCCAGGATGCAGAGATGCAGACGCCCAGGTGTCTCCAAGGAACTTCTGGAACTGCACAAAGCTGTTCTGAGCCATCTGGAAATGATGAGAAAACTTTGTTTTTCATCTGTATGGAAAGAGAGAGAAAACCCAGAGCTGTATAGACCAAATTAGGATCCTCAAAATTATATGTTTTCAACAAGTTGCTTACAGAAAAGGCTGGACATGTGGAGTGTCAAGGGGCTGCACTATTTTTATCAGTACATTAAATGTGACAGATGGTCAGAAGTCAGAATCCAAAGCACAGATACTTCTGTTCTTTGAGAGCACTTGGAATTTGAACCCCTCCACATGCTTTGGACAACATTGGTCCCATATAAACTTCAGGAGCCAAGGAAGAAAGAAATAACAGCTATGTTTTTTACCTGCTGTTCCCTAAATGACTAAAAAGCAGTCAAAACCAGAGGTAACTCATGGAAAACTGCTGCATTAGCAATCATGGAAGTTTGTCTCTACTAATAGCTTACATTTCCCTCTCTATAAATCCAATTGCCTCAACCATCTTTGGCATCCACCTGTATTAGCCCAGCTGTGCTTCAATTGAGATCTCAAAAGCCTTCTACCCCCAAACAATGGCTTCAAATCCACTGACAATTATCCTACTTCTTTCCATCTGAAAGATAACTAGCTAGGAGGATGCCTGGATGGCAGTCTGACCACAACAGATCCCCAAGAGACCAGGACCAGGGGACCCAGCTCTGCTGTAGCTGCTGGATTTCTTGGCCCCTGGCAGGGCACACGCAATGCTGGTGAGAGAGCATCCCTCTCTGCAGAGCTCCCCAGCCCCTCCTCATGTTTAAAGGTGGCTCAATACCAGAAGAGGAGCTTTGGTCCTCTACCTGTCTTCTCTTCACAGTGCAGGAGCCAAATGAAATACCCATTTTTTCCCTCCCAGGGAAATATAGGAAATGTTATATATAATTAAAACTGCACTCCACAGTCCTCTCTCCATCAATAACAAGGTCCAACAAATCCCAGCTCCCCTCATACTCTCCTTCTGAGTTTTCATTTTTCTCTTATATTTTCAGTATTTTTGCCATATATTTGGTTATAAATATTGCCATTTAAGAAGGGAACAATTGAGAGATATTCACCTGAGGTCTGAAATTATATTTTTTTTATTATGAGTACTGGAGAAGGATGCACAAGGCATCAGCAGAATGTTGCAGCATGGGTTATAGATTGCTGCTCAGCAGTTGGTGGGTTGGCTATTTCTTTTAATTGCTGATACTGTATTTTCAGACAGTGCTGATCTTATGACAAATCTTTTTGCCTACTTTTCTGCAATTAAGCAATTTAGCTGATAGTTGAAAAAGTTTTTTCACAACATAAATACTTCATTGTACAAATACACATATTCCTGTATGTATATTGATATGCACATGTGTGTGTGCACATGCACAGAGACATTAAACTCTATTTCACAGCAGTTCTGCCAGGGACATTTCTTTTCCCATAATTCTGAATCTTTTCTTGTGTTATCTGAAGAACTCCAAATTTTGCTTTCCCAGACAATTCTTGTCCTTAATGAGGTATTTTACAGTATTTTCTTTCAGTTCAAAAGCCCAAATATCCAGTGAAAAGCTGTTTCAGTGACAACTGTGTGTGTGTGTGTTTGTGTCACTTTCAACCTCAATGTGCATGCCCCATTTTCAGCTCCTGAACTCTGAATAAACTGGGCTCACCTTCAAGAGTGACTGCTTTAAGGAATATAGGTAAATTGCACCATTACCCTTTTTATTTGTTTAATTTTTTTTCTTTCAGCCTGGTCTGTTAGTTTATCATACATGTGGTCTAATTAAAGTTTCCTGCAGGACATTTCATGCAGAATAAGTAACGACATTGCTCAGAAGGGCTTTAGTTACATTTTTTTTCCTTCCAACTGTGCTGAAAGGGAGGTTGCTGTCTAAAAAATCTGTGCCTGCGTGGAAGAGACAGTTTTATAATTGCATTTCCAGTCTTCTTTGTATTCTTTTGTGTTATATGCTTGTACAAGAAGAAACCGGACAGGCCTGTTGGATAGCAGCCAGGCAGAATTGTCAGAGAAAGAGAGAGCAGATTGAAAATGAAATAGAAAGGGGGAAGAGAAATAAAAAATATCAGGATGATCTCTCAGAACAATGACTTAAGAAAGTGAAACTGGAGGAGAAAATAGCAATTTTGTTTTGTGTCAGCTTCTGAGGTTTTAAAATTGTCTTTTGCTTTCTGTTTGGTGTTTTTTTTTCTCCAGTTGTGACAGAGAAAAGTCAAAGTATGGGGACGTGTTTCAGAAATGGAACTGGGACAAAATATTTGTTTTCTGACTAAGAGTCGAGCACTGAGAAATCTGAGGGCACTCTGAAGGAAGAGAAGACTATGTCTTGAAAGTTGAGGCTCTGGCAGTCTCAAGGTCATATTCCTACTCTGGATGAGATCAGCTTTCATTGGTTTGGCATTCTATAAATTAATTAATTCATTAATTAATCACTCAGTAAATACATATTCTCTATCACTGTGAAGCAAGCAGAGACAGGATCAGCATACCCAAACCTACAGACTGTGCCTTGACTTTCAAGTGCCTGAGTGTGAAGGGCTCTTCTGATTTCCCTTCCACTTCTCATCTTTTCCAAGTCCCTGCAGGTTTCAGTTTCTCAGGCTGATGTACTAGAGAGTTGGTAGCAAACAGGTTAGCTCTGCTTTGAGGAGAGATGGTAAAGGTGACCTCCAGGAATCTCATCTAACCTGACTATTTCTGTGATTCTGTTTAAGTCAGTCACGAAAGCATCTATCTACAAGCACCAGCAGCTGTACTCTTTGTTCCAGAAAGCCCATAAGTCATGGTCAGACAGACTCTGTGACTGGTAAACAAAGAAAAAAAAAAAAGAATAAAATGGAGGCAAAAAACTCTTTGAGCCTTGGGATGCGATTATTTGTGCAGGGGCAGATTGAGAACAACTGAAATGAAAGGAGAAGAGTAAATGCAGGCCTGTGAGAAGCTGAATGGTGAGCACGTCTCTTCCACACTTCCCTTGAAGGCACAGCGTGTGGATGTACTTTATTCATAATGACAATATGATGTGATTCATAGCAATTGCTTCTTCACAGTAAATTATTCTAAGATGCGTTGTTGTGCCACGTTGCAATGGCACAAATGAATGATGTTAAAATACTGAGCAGACAAAATGATAACACCTGTTACAGAGCCACTTATAAACCAGAGTGCACGGAGGCATTTGTACCTGTCTCTATCACACATTGTGAGCTACACATCTTAGGATGGTTTATGAAGGAGAAGGCAATTTCTGCTATTCTGTATTAAAACATTTCTCAGAATTCCCTTAATTTACAGACATCCTCTCTCTGTTTACCTGACATCAGCTCCTGCTCTCTGCCAAGCAATGTAGGAGAGAGTTCACAACTGGCTCAGCACTCAGATTTCCTACCCAGATCAGGTCTGGGAGGAACAGAGTAACAATATCTGCACATGTACATTTAATCCTGCCCTATGGTAGCACACAGTTACCCACACTGAAGAGGAGCAGGAAGCTGTGCCCCCTCCCAATGCACCGTGGGGCAGCCGAGGCTATGAACGGGCACAAGCAGTCAGGGCAGTGCCTCGAGAGAATGATGATGTCCTGAATTTCCACGGATTTTCACAGGTGCTCAGCACCTATGGGGAGTCAGGCAGGTCAATGCCTTTGTGTGTCTGCCTCTGAAAACTTGATGCAATGACTCGTTGAGCCAGTGGATGAGTGGGGATGGCTTTTCCCATCCCTGGGTGGGGCACTGTACCTTCTGCTAGCTGTCACCAACAGAGTATCAAAACACTGACGTAATTCAGAGCAGCCAGGACTCAGCCTGTGATGGCACATGGCCTTCCTTGAGGGATTGACACCAGCTCCCAGGCCCCTGACACCCATGCAGAGCTGTGGGGAGGTTGAACACTGAATTCACAGAAGTGGGCAGGGCACAGAGCTGTCACCAGAGAGGAAATGCAGGATGATCCCCTTATACTCTACTGAGAACATCTGCCTCCAGTAACAAAGCCAAGTGCACAGTCAGATTCTTTTTAATTTTTTTGTCAGGGGTAGGGGAGAGGTAGGACAGCTTTCCTCTGATTTCTAAGGAAACTGGTTTCATTTCTAGCCAGACATCTCCTGTCAGATGACCCCCATGGAAATGGAGCCCTAGCCCAGCCAGCTCTACTGGGGGTTTTGTTCCAGTTTCTAGGGCTGCAAGTGAGACACTAAGCTTAATTTCTTCTTTTAATTTTCTTCTCCTCCTTCTTCTTTTTCCTTGATTCAATGTGTTGTCTTTGTGAAGATGCTACCTACAGGGTTCTCTCCTAATGCTCACAAGTGCCTCTTCCATCCAGAGGCAGCTGAAGAAATTGTTTCTCTAAGCACCAGACACTTAATGAACAATGAGATGAACTCTCCAGTTTGCTTGCCCTCTTACTCATTTTTCCTCTTTTGTGCTGTCTGGTGCAGTGAGAAAGTGTGTACCAAGGTCTTGACCAAACATTTTGAACTGAAATCATCTTGGGATACCCAACCAAGCTAATTACCAGCTTTGTTTCTCTCTCCCTTACCCCTTCTTCCCTCTGATGACAGGGGGGTGAAGTGGATATTCAGTCCACACAGAAATGCCCACATTTCCCTCTCTCTTTCCCTGCTAAGGGGTCCCCTGTGAGATACTCTGTGCCCTTTGATGACAGTGCTGACATCTCTCCTCTTAACTAGTCTAGTCCCTCTGGGAAGCACTGGGGAAATAATTTGGCTCCCACCAAACTTTGAAGTTCAGGTTGTTTCAGGAAGGTTTGTCAGCATGGAGACAAACAGCATGGCCTCTGGATCAGGTATTTGATTTTGCCATGGAAAAAGAGAAGGCAATAAGCTTTTAAAAGCCCAAAATTGCCGTGCTGTGTCCCAGCACTGTCTGTTTCTCACAGCTGGAGCTGCAGCATCTGTATGGAGCCATGCCATGGGGTTGTAGTGGACCAGTGCAGGAGGGTAGGGGAAATGCATATACCATCCTGAAAGACAACCACTGCCTCTTTTATTGTGGTAATTTCTGTTTTAAGATACAGACATTGCTGTTTATCATCAAACCTATCCCACTTTCCCAATTACCAGTGGGCAGTAAGGGGTTCCTCATTTTTATGGAAGGTGAAGGGTAATTAATTCCGTAACATTAGCTGGGATGGTTTCTCCCCGAGGGATTCCCATCCTGTTCAGCATCATCCATTGTTGGTTTGATCATGGTGGAGCAGGAGGATGAGGTGTAACTCAGACCTGGGCAGGTAACAGCTGAAGGAAGTGCCCAGGGAAGGCAGACTGCTGGGGGGCAGGCAATGGGTCTCTCACAGGCACTCCTGTGGGGGCTGAGCAAGGCCTTGAGGTTTTTGCCCCAGAAGGAATGCAGGGAGGAGGGAATCTCCTCAGATCAATGCTGAACGAGGCTGTGGAAGCAGGGAACAAAAAAGGCAGGAGAAACCAGAAAGGCTTTCACTGAGAGCTGAGAAGGTCCATTCTGGCCAGGACACGGGTGGTGAACAGCCCTGGAACTTTCTCGTGGCTCTTTTCACATATCTTAAATATCATATAACCATGAGCAATTATAGCTCCTTCTTACCCATGGGACACTGCTGGGTACCAGTTTGCAACAGCTTGTGTGGGGTTGGCATTCACATTATGGAGACCAGAAAGTCCTGGTTCAGCTCCTCCAATATCACTTCTGAACCAGACTCACTGCATGTAAGTTCTGCAGCATCCAAAAAGCTTTGGCTGTTTCCAAAGGTGTAGCAAACTTGCTTTGTGGCCTGGCCAGTGAGGTCTTTAGCACACGTTTCAGCTTAATTGTAAACACTTCCCATGAGCCTGGATAAGAGGACAGGTTCAGCTCTGTAATCCAGCCAACTAAGACCCCGTCTGACAACGTGTTCTGACTCCTCTTTTTTTTTACCTGCACATCTCCATACAGCAGTGTACAGCCTAGTTAAACCAAGCCCTTGACATGTTTAAAGCTCTGTGCAAATATTTGCTAATCAGTGCTCAAAAATCCCTTGTCTGTACTGAACAAGTAAATGTTGCTGGGCCTGACTTAGTCTTAGAGTGTATCACAGCCTCACTGGTCCCAGGTGGAGCAAACACACAAAAGCACCAGCTCAGAGGAGAAAGGCTTTCCAGCATCCACCCACCCACTTCCACTGCCTAAAATAGCTGTTGGCACATTGTTGCTTTTGATTTATATGCCAAAGTCTGTTTTGCCCCAGGTCCTGAATTACCATGGAATCCAGCATCCAAGGTCTGCCTCTTCCAGATTTATTTGAGACTCTTTCCTCTCTTAACTTTGTTGCAGCCACCATCTGACTTTACAACTGGTTCCTTGGATTCCAGCTATCTCCCTTACTTCTCTGGATTTTGACTGTGCCCTTACTTTGCCCTTTGGATTGGCACATCTATGTCTTTCCTTGGTTTCTACTCAAAGGAGCTGATTCCTGTCTTAGTCTGCCTCACTCTACTCCTTGGTCTATAATTCAGTTCAGCCTAGCCAAGCTCAGTTTTGCAAGGCATTTCCCTATATTTCTGTAGCACCTCAGCCATGGCATGAAGCTGAAATATTTGGACATGGCCCTGGGACCCCAGTGATCCTGTCTCAGGGGATGCCTGGTGGCTGTGGTGGAGGCCCAGGCTCAGCTAGGGAGGAATGGACTTACAGCCCCTCTCTTCAGACACTACATTCATTGCCCTGAACATGTTTGAGATGTGTTTTCTCAGAAAGCACAAACCCCCATTTTCCACCTTTTGCACTGAAGATTCACATATCCTTAAGTCAGTGCCCTGGATCTGCTCTTGTGTTCCTGCCTGTGGTAGGTCTGCTTTTACCATCATTGTCTATTCTCCTGTGTGGCTGTTCCCCTCCATGTGGCTGCAATCCCACAGCATTGTCCCTGCTGGAGGGAATCTTGTGTGTTAACAAGTGTGCATTTGCAGACTCTTCAGCCCCAGTAGGCTGGGCTGAGTGTACTGCAAGGAGGACTGAGGGAGATTTCTATACCAGACTTAGGTAAACAGCACAGCCCTTGACTTTTGCATGATCTCTCTGCAGCAGTGCACTTCATACACAGATCTTTTTGGACTCTGCGTTAGAAATGCTTATTGATGCCAGCTGTATCAACAGCTGGGTTCCTCATCTGCAGTGTTTTGTATAGCCTGAAGTCTTTAGGTTTGCTTTCATGGACCAGAGATCATTAGCAGTGAGAATCCTTCAAATGTTGACTTGGCTAATTTGTCTGTCAATGGGGTCTGTGTTGCAATTTAATAAGAAGCTGAGAATAAAAAAGTGAGTGAGTTGCTTTATGCCATAGGGATGGCCTTGTAGCTGGTTCTGCAAGGAGTTTTGCTGTTCAGAACAACTGAGTCTCACCAGGCCACCAAGCTCTGGGTGAAGCCAGGACAGTACCCCACACTCTCCAAAAAGACTGGCAGTATTTAAAGTTTAGAAAATCACTTGTTGGTTGGCTGCACCCTTGTTACACGTAAGCTGGGCTGGGAGAAATTATCAGGATCTGAAGGAAACTCATGGGTTTCTTGTGTCTGAACAGCAGACACTCCTTTCTCTGCAGAAAATGAAGGTGGCCATGAGCACTGGCCAAGAACAATTTACAACAGTGGGTGTTGCAGCTTTGGTTCAACATTTTATCTCATTTACTCAGCCTCCAGCAGAGCTAGGCAAGAACTGCAAAAAAAGAATGGGAAAACAAATCTTCCCTTCAGCATCTGCTCATATGCAGAAGTAAATTCACTTTATGCTTCTCTGTTGCTGAAAGCTCAGAGTGAAAGAACAGTGGTGCTGCTGGCTCAGCCATCTGTCTGGGGCTGGGAACTGAGGGTGCTCCACTGTCCTTCCACAGGTTTCTTGCTTTGCCTCAAATTAAACAAATAAACTATTTTTTGTCTCAGCTTTTAACCTGAAAAATGAGGTAACACTTCTCTGTCCCCCAGGAATACTCTCCTGCAGGCAGCACGGGAGCTGGTTTCCTGGTACTCCCAAATAAATGCTGCTTAACCATCTTCAGCCATCCTGGCATGAAGAGAGGCACTTTTGCCAAGGTCACCTCACTCAGTGTCTGCTGAGACAAGTGCTAGGATGTGGCTCTGTTGTTTGCAAACTACTTTTCCATGCAGTCCACAGACCTGCTGAAACTGAAGCAATCAAGATGTCCAGCAAAAGCATGACAAGTAATTTACCACCCTGGCTACTTCCATGCTGAAAAAAACCAAGGCTCATTTCTTGGCATTCACTGTAAGGCTTCTTGAACTATAACTAATTTTTGTGGCCTTTCTTTCCGTATTGTTTTCTTCTGCTTCTCCTGATATCATGTGTATTATTATGTAAAATAAATAAGTGCATGAAATTGAGTAAAGAAATAATGGAAAAGGGTTTGTTGCAGGAGTTCCCCCTTGAAGCCTCCATCTCCTCCTACAGATTCCACATAAAAGCCTCTTGAGGAAGATAATAGAATAACAAGCCAGGCTACTGAAGTGGGGAACAATCAGGAATCAAGTAAGATGGAAAGTGGAAAAAATAGTAATAATACAAACAAGAATGAAAATGATATTTCAACAGTATTGGTGCTGGACAGATCACAGTTTTTAAGCCAGAAGTGTGGCTTTCAAATGATAATAAAAATAATTAACTTTAAGACTCTTCCTTATTATTCCACCCTTTGCTCCCACCTACAGAATCTCACAGGATCCTTTGACATAAAAGCAAATTTTATCACATTGTTTTTATTCTCAGCAGTTTAGAACAGCAGTTTCAAGGTCTGGGCTGTGGATTTCATGAATGGGTGGTTAGTTTGGCTGAGGACAAGGCTCTTCAGGGATTCTTCTTTCCCTCCATTCTCTCTGCAAAAGCTTGTTGAAAAAATCTATATTTTGAAATATGACCCTTTGGCTCATGCAATGCAGCACAGTAATTCCCAGGCCTCTACCTCTTGTTCTTTGATACCAGGGAAGAGGATGGGTTTGGTCCAGCTTTGTTCCTGACTAGAAGAAGAGAAGTGCTTTTTTCATAAGGATTATTCATTTCAAATAGATCAGCCTGTTTAATCCTTCCCTTTGTGTCTGCCACAAGTCCTATCCACCAGGGCCAATTGGGAAACACATTTCACAGGGACTTGCTATCAGCATCTCTCTCGTGAGGTGCTGGGGGCCTTGCACACGAGCCAGGATTGGTCATGGCAGATGTGAAGGATCAAGGCTCTCAAACGCAGTGGAGGAGTGGGATTTTGAGGGGAAACTTTAAAGGAGGGCTTTCAGAAATAGCACAGTCCCCTCTTCTCTGCTGTTGGAATGTGTGTCCAAAGCAGGAAGGTTGAGGTCTAAATTTTTTGTATGAATCATTGTTTGGGCTTTAAATTGGTGAATTTGAGGGACAGACAATAGCTGGCATGGCTTGGTTATATTATTGCTGTGCTTTGGCCCAAGAAGTGAGCCAATAATCCATCTCTTGGGAACAGTTTCTTTTTGGGATTTTGACAATGGACCCAGGTGTTTCCTTGACGAGCAGTTTTATTTCTTTACAAAGCGTGGTTGAAAACATGGTCCCCAAATCGTGGCCAGCATTGAGGAGCTTCTCACTCACAGCTCCCCAAACTGCCTTTTCCAGAAAGTTCATTGCCTGAAAAAACCCTTGCTCTTTCACACCCCACATGGCATCCACTCACTTTTTGGTGTTAAGCCTAACAGGTCCCGCTGCTAGTGGACCTCTCACACCAAGGCTTTGCAAGCTCAATTGATCTCCCAAGAAATGTCTGTCAGCTATGACTTGTACCAGGCCATACCTTTAGTCAGTGTCTTCTACAGTTTCAGGTCTCTAGCTCCTCCCCATTCCTCATAACTATGCTATCAGCATGTTATCTTTAAGCAAGATCTCTGGTGACACATCTGCTGGCACTCACCTTTGAACACTACATGCAATGACTCAGCTAAGTATTGCAGCACAAAGCCAACTTGCTGATTTGAAAAAATAAATTATTAATAGGTTGGTTTTGTTAAAATACACGATCTGCTTTTGTCATTATCCTTAATGCATCACTGCCCTAGCACCAGCAGCATCACTGATGTGTGAGCAGGAGTCTGTGTCTTGCACGCAGCCTTTGGAGTCTGGGGGATCAATTCCCTACCTGGGAAAAAAATGCCTTGTTAGAAAGGCCAGGCTCTGAGAGGGACGGGGAGGGGAGGGAGAGGTGGGTGGAAGGGGGAGTTATCCATTTCCTTCCTCCTGACTTAACTGGGCAGAGCATGTCCAGGGAGTGGAGCTGGGATTTTCCAGCTCCTGGCAAACACTGCGCCAGTCTGGCAGCAGTGCACGCAGGTGGAGCTCACGATGCACGCTGCTCTTTGGGGTTGCTGGTTTCTGAATTCCTCTACCTCAACTGCTCCCCAGACACCCTTTCCCATAACTGAGGTTCTTTCTGCAGAACATTCAGCCCCGTGCAATTGAGGCAATGTACCTAAGCATGGGACAGAGCAGAGGGCTCATCCCCTTGGCTGCCTTACTGGGTCAAACATGGTGAGACTTAGAGGATCAGGAGATCTGTGTGACTCAGGCATGGGGCTATTTACCTATCCAGACATCTCAGGACTCCTTTACTCTGCTAAAACTAAAAAAAAAGGAACAGTAAAATTTGATAATGCATTCGATTTTCTTGCTCAGCTGAGCTCACAATTAGCATAGGCTGCCAGTTCCTTGTTACAGAAAAATACCCAACTGACTTGGCCCTGTTTATATCATCATACATGTTTGACACAGCTGGAGGATGGCTGTGTCACCCTCAAAACAAATTTTTTTGGCATGACTCTTGAATGCTTTTCTTGGTATTTTGCCTTTAAAATAGAGAGAGGATTAAAAAAAAAAAAAAAAAAGTACTTTTCCCTGGGGCGCCATCAGATGCTAATAAAATCTTTAATTAATTCAGATTCGGATGGGCTCACATTTCTCTCGCTAGCTCACAACTTCAATCAAGTTTTTTTCTTTTTGTGATGCTGCTTTCATGCTACTTTTCACTGCGTTTCTGATTTATCTGGAATTGTGCTATACAGGCATATTGGCAGGAAAGGCTGGGATAAAAGAGGACTAGGATGAGAGAAATCATTAGCACAGGATGTATTTTCTGGGGTTTTTCGGAAGAAACCTTTTTTGGAAGAAAACCCAAAAGGTCCTATTGCTGTTATGAATCCCACAGGAACTCTTTAGTACAGACAATTTGCCTGATTGGACTGCACTGGTCTTAAGCATTAGAGAGAGACAAATCACTCTTAAGAAACATTAAATCAAATAAGATAGAGAGAAATCTTGATAATGTGAAATGAATTCTGTAAAATTAAAGCATCTGCTGAATGTTCACTTCATAATAAAGCGATAATCTCTCTGAAATGGAGCCTGTCTCATTACCAGTTTAACAACTGGTGTGGATGGTCTGATCTAATACTGGTTAACTGAAAAGAGGTAAGTGATACATATTCTTTACTGGCCCCAGTAAGAAAGAAAAGCCTCTCTGCCATGCTGTCAGTCCTTCCAGGGTCAATCTCCCCATTCACTTGCCATCCTGTGAATAAAATATTTACTGTACAGGGTACAAAAACTGTTCCAAGACTGTGAGAGGGAAACATTTCAGAGACTTTCATCCAAACACAAGAGGAGTTTCCCTGGGAGCTAATAGCCTAAAGATGGAGGCATGGAATAAATGTATTCCAGCCCTCCAGGGAGAGGCTGCACAACCAAAGACTACATTCCTAGTGCTCGCAGCCCCGGCTCTGCTGGCCAGAGGTTCCCTATGCTGGTGAGCAGAACAGGCTGATGGCCAGGGTGGACACTGCATGCAAAGTGAAGCAGGGCACTTAGGAAGGGCTGATTTCATTTATAGACTTTCACATCACTTCCTGCTTCAGCACCTTGCTGGAATAATCTTGGACGATAACCTGACCTGAAGTCTCTTCTTCTACTCTTAAATGGTTGATCAATAAGCTCAGGAAGGAAATGAAAAACATGCTGTTGAATTTCCTAAAAATATACATGGAGCCATGCTCGGTAGTGAGGGATTTGATTCAGTGCTCAGGAGACTGAGCAGCATTTCCAACTGCTCTCCTCCCACGGCGCTGCCTCTGCCCCCTGCCCCTGAGCTGTCCTGCCTCTGGGATGTTGCACTTCTGCAGGGAATTGCAGTCTTTCTTCCAGGCTCTGGACATAACTTCTGCATGGAATAGAGGGATTCAGCTGCAGGAGAAATGCCATTCTCTCCTGATGATTTTGGGATCATGTCTCTGAATGCACCTTTGCCCAATTTGCTGTGGATGACCACAAGGTAATCTACCCTGCTCGTGTCTTGCAGTCTTGCTGCAGATCACAGAGCATTGCCTGCTGCATAAACAACGTGCCATGGCCTGGGGCAATATTATAATTGAATAGATATAACAGATTATTATCCGTTTGTTGTGCAGCATGGAGCTGCAGCACTCCCTATCCTATTCCAGCAGAGTGAGGCCAGGGACTCTTTCTAAAGCATCCATACAACCAGGAAATGTAAGCAAAAGGCTCTCGAAATAGTAATAATAACACAACATATCTCTAGGGCTGACAAGTGTGTTGAGTGCTGCAGTTTCACCCGTAATCTGTCATAAAGTCAGACAGTTCTATCAATGGGGAAATAAACAGTTGGGATAATAAAAGGTGAGTGTTGAATAGCAACCCTTCAGCTCCCTCCAGGCTTTATTAGGATAATTGATTTTGGAACATTAATAAGGATATTGATTAGCTTTAAGGAATTGAAACTCATGATGAGGGAGGGAGCTGGGGAGGAGTGAGCTGTTGCTCTTGGCCACAGACTCGTGGTGGATCAGGAGCCCTGGTATGAAGAGCTGACCAGTTGTGCCAAGGGATTAACTTTTATCTTCGACATGAATTAGGTCAGTGGTTTCTGCAAGTGTGCCACCCACATCATGAGGACCTGAGAAATTACACAGCAAGAATACTTCCAACACCACGAGGCTTGTCTTATTAGTGGGACCCTCAGAGGCAATTTCCATCTCGTGATTCAGCACTTCAGCAGAGCGATGGTTCAGCCACAACGGGGCTGGGGGAAGGAAAGTCAAGGGGGAGGTCTGTGTGGAGGAGGCTTCCATGCAGCAAGGAACTGATTAGATCAGGAGTGTAATCAGCTCCCTGAACTTGCAAAGTGAGGTTTCACTGATCAGTGAATTTCCAGGCTGAAAGAGAACTCTCATAAATATGGAATTTCACTTTCTTTCTTTTCAAGATCAAGTGGTTCACGTGATTATTTTTTTCCTTGCAAAGTTAAAGCCCTGACTTTTTGATACATTATAGAAGAAGAAGATTGTTTCCAGCCATTGAGTGAACAAAGTCATGGGCATCATGTTCACTCTCCCAGTAAAATAATAGCCTTGAGAAATGCTACAGCATGTGGCAAAATCAGAGTGAGCTTGCATTTTACACACTGTTGTGATTTAACAGATGTGTCAGGTGGCTTCTCAGCTTTTGTTTGGACTGATTTAAAATTAACCTGGACCTGAACATGGCTGCTGGCCGGGTTGCCTGTATCATATCTTGAACTTGCAAGTTTTTACATTAAATACCCTACAAAAACATATGCACAGGTTTAAAGCATTTTCATATCACTGGAGAAATGTGGAACGAAATAAATTCAGAGGTAGAAGCTGCCAGGACCAGCTTTGTGTCCCAAAATCTTCTAAACCTGTGCGCACACCAGAATTTGTACATCTTCTTTGATGGGTCTCCTGAGACTGCAAGATACTAATTTTTGAGCGTGAACCTTTCAGTACTTTCTTACTGATGCACAGATAATTTACATGGTCCCCATGGAGCAACCAATGACTTTAACAGAATCCTACCAGAGAAAAAAAAGTTCTCCTATTAACCTCAGGTATATCTGGACCCAAGAGTTTGTTGGAAAATGTCTAACAAATTATGAAATGCAAAGACAGCAAAGAACTGCAGCCAAAGGTGCCTGTTTCTGAATTAAAATATTGTGTTTTTACCTTTTCGCCTAACTTCTTGCCACCTGGGATGAACAAACCAAAGTTAATGGGAGTTATGCTCCAACTTCAGTCTTTTGAGGAGTTATTTAAGGACTTTCAGCACTTCTTCCCAGACCTCCACCTTCAATACCCAGCACAGCTGCGGGTGACCCTTGCGCTCTCTTTCCATTCACCAGGAGTGAGATCTGAGGCTTTTTCTTGCTCCACCATTCCCTTTATGCCCCAGGGATGAGGGAGATGCTTTTGTCCTGCTGCTGCATGTGGGTACAGAGAGCATCACTGGGGCAGGAGAGGCTCATGGCTCATGGCTTGACTGCTTTGTCTCTGCTTCTGAACGGCAGTCACGTCCAGGCAGCACGCACAAAGAGTAACTGATGTCCACATTTTTTTTTCCTCCCTCAGCTTGTCTTGTATCTTGGTCCCCAAAAGTAGATAGAGAGTAGAATATTTGGAAGAATGAGGCCATGGATAAAGATTATAATAGACAGGTAATTATAATAAAGAAAGAATTATTAGATAACTGGATAGATAACCGGATGGATAGATGTGGTAGAGATCTGATAGGGTTTTTTCTCTTTTGCAAAAGCCCTAAAATAAAGGAACTCTTGCACATACATAAATCATCTAGCTCTGGGATAGGAGCAAAGACAAGTTCCCATAGCAACAAGATCTATGCTGTAAAGCTGCACTGCCCTTTGTTATGTATCATTGTGATATTTCTCTCAGACATGTCATTGGCAATTACCCACAGAAGGAGAGCTCAAATTGTGCAGGAGCCCAGCAGATCCACCTTACATTATTTTTCTGTAATTAATGAGATTATTGAATTTCCACACTAATAAAGCATGGCAAGGACTCTGAAAACAACTCCTCTCTGAGCCAATTCCGGGTGATTCCTCAGTGCAGCACCCCCACCCTGCACACACACACCTCTGCACAGACCTTGGTGTGGAAGGAAAAGGAGAGCGGGAGCCCTCTGTAGAGCTCTGCTGCTCTGCTATGAGTCAGCCCGAGCAGCATTGACGTTTCTGTGTTGCCAGGAGGTGAAACCCTGTGTAAATGTTCCTAAAAGCAGTTTTCAAGCTATTCATCTTTGATAACATTGTTTCTTTATGAATGCTTGAGCTTCACTTAGCTGCCTATGCATCACTTTCTGACAGGTCTCCATCTATTCCGCTGCTGCCTGCATGGAGAAAGCTCCCTTTCACACAAAGAAGAGGCACTTGCTAGAGTCGATCCCCTCAAAAGCCTGTTCTCCTGAAGTTTCCATTTCAGAGGGCCCTATCCTGCCCTGGATGCCAGCAGACTGTTCCCTCATGCCGTGGGGCAGGGAAGGAACAGGATGTGACAGCACTGCCTGGCTGTGCTGCACTGGGAGAGCCAGCTGAGGTCCTGCAGAGATCAGGATGTCATCTGTTCATCGAGCCGCAATGATTCTGTACTTGCTGTTCAGCTCTTGAGGGACAGGGCTTCCCCATCATCTCTTCTCCTCCCCCAGCCTTTCTCTGTTCTTCTCTTTTGCCTTTAATTATATTTTAATATCTGAGGAGAAAGAAATATGTGGCAGGAGACAATTTTAGAATAAGTACCCAGGAGGGGACTCTCAGGGAAAAAAAACACAGTGGGGTCTGGTTCCTTTCTAATCGAGTGCACAGAGAAGGATGACCTTTGCCTTGACCCCTCTGGAAAGAGGGGTCAGCATCCCCACGGGGCCAGCAGACCAACCCTGCATCCACTTGTAAACACTTTAAGATCTTCTAATGCTACATTGATAGATAGTGAGATGAAATGCAGAGGACTTGTGCCAGCATACTGGAGAGTATTGAAGAGTCATTACCTCATTTTGCAGCTGGTTTTTCTGCAGTAATGCCGTTGTGGGTCTTTTAGAGATACTTCCTGCTATTCATCTCCTTCAAAGGTTTCCAACGTGCATCTGCCTTCTCGGGTCCTGGAAGCATTTTGAAATTCTCCCACGACATGTGCTTTTTAGAGGCAGGGTGTTGCTAGGATCACTGAAAAGCCTTTTCCCTGCCTGTTCCCTTCCGTGCAATAACGATAATTTATTGGGAAGGTGCTTGCCAGGCCCTCGATCTCATGTGGGAGATGCAGGGAGACGAGGCCCCAAGGTCTTGACATTCTCCATAGACAGCAGCAGTTCAGGCAGAAAGTGCAATGGACAGCTGGGGGATGATCCGTCTTGGAGCACAACAACTTATCTTCCCACAGTGAGCCTGCCGTGGCAGCTCCCCACCACTCTCCCTCCACATGAGTTACTGTGCTGGGCTCTCAGAGAGCAGTTTCACAAAGAAATATTTTGCCTGTTTGCCTGTGGAGTGCTCCCTTCCGCTAAATGTGCCCGACTTTGTCCTCCCAGAGCACTGTGGGGCTGAGCAACACGGACAGCATGTCCTGATCCTGCTCCTAATTCCAGCACTGCCCTTTTGGGCAAACATTTTTCTCCTCCTGCCTTTGCAGCTCTTCTTGAAGAGAAAATGCTGATTTTTTTTTTTTTTTTTTTTTTTTTGAGTGCTCTGAGCTCTAACAGAGGAAAGCCCTGAAATGGCATTTACACCCACCTTTTATTCCCTAGCCTAATTTCTCTCCTGCTTCTGTTCAGTTTTCTTTCTATTCCTTTCTTTCTTTCTACTTCCTTGCCCACCTATTGAGACTGTCTAATCTCTCCATGGCAATTCTCTCCATCTTTCCAAGACCAAAGTGGTTATGTTTTCATGTTCAAATGTGTTCTCTGTTCAATCTCAATTGCAAGCCTGTCGTTATTTCTCACAAGTTTTACAGCTACCTGTACTCCTGATAATGATCAGATAAATATCTAAGCTCAACGTCTCACCATTCCTCTTGATGCAGTTTGCCAACTAATTGAAGAGCATCCTGTTTCCATGTGAATATAGATTGAAAAGCTTGGCAGTAACATAGCCAGGAGCAAACTGCTATATCTATAGTTTAGTTAAGCCTCCTTTTCCTGACTTATTTGCAAGTATCAGGATCAGAAGAACCAATGCTACTTTCTTTAAAGGTGAAAGGAAGTGTCAAATTGTGCTGCTTAAGAGCTGCATAATGTTGAATTTCTGCTGATAATGACACAATATCCTGGAAAACTGCATAAAGCATCTTAGAAATACAGAGTACATCTCCCATTCGCAGGGAACACCATCATGATGAATCGGCAAGACATATCCTTAAGTTCACTGCAAGCAGATCTTAAGGCTTCTCTCTAATTTCTATAATTAATTGTTAACTTGCTCCATGCACATGCCTTTGTCAAACACGAGCACAAACAGCCCTGCTTGCAGACCCTCAGGAAATGCTGTCTGACCAAGGAAAACATTTTTCTGAGCATTTTGCTGCAACTCTGGGCTTAAGACATTTGTGTGAGAAGGAAACTGTACAGCAAGAAGACCTCAGAGCTTGACTGTAGATTTAAGGCAGGTTAAGTATCAAACACATCCCAAAGAGAAAAATGGGAGCACTAGTTTCCCCAGCCTGCAATAAAATCTACTTCATAAACTCAGAGAGAGAGAGAGATAGTTCGGCACGAAGGATCACTAAGGAATTCTGTTACTTCAGAAATAGTTTTAGTGTTTGTTATGTTCCTCGCATCTGATGCCTGGGATGGGAGCATGATCTGCTGGGCTTGGAGATGGCAGCAGCACTGTGGGCCATGACACAGCCTCCCTGCCCTCCTCTGCCTCTGCCCCAGGAAGGGAAGAGATGCTGCTGCAGCTCACTATTGCTCCTGCATTCATGTTCAGCCTAAGGGGTCTGGTGTCAGTCTTGGAAATGCTATGCACACACAGCAGCAGCGTGCTCAGGCTGCCCAAACTGCTCCTCCTCAGCACAGAAATCCTCAGATCCCAGCAGAACATCTACATCAGCTGATGGCTTTCCATTACATCCCAATTTTTAGATAATGTGCAAAACAATGAAACAAGAATCAGAGAATCAGAAGACCATAAAATGGTTTGGTCTGGAAGATACTGTAAAAATCATCTCACTCCAATCCCCTGCCATGGGAAAGGACACCTTCCACCAGACCAGTTTTCTTGGAGCCCTATCCAGCCTGGCCTTGAAATTCCTAAAAGGGTCATTGTCAGGCTGAGTTGACATGATAAGAAAAATCATTCTATCCACAGATTGGTTTTCATCTCCCCACCCTGAAAAAATCCATTCTATTAGCGACTGCTGGGACTGAATGTTATGCTAGGGGGACCTCTGGTCTGATCAGTACAACAAACTTTATGTTAAACAAAACATAAATCAAAATTAAAACAAGCCCTTTGACATGAGAGTCATTTGCTCTTGAGACTAGACTGGAGGGAAGCTCAGACCCAGCATCTGCCTCCTCCTGCCTTGCTGCACACAGAGCCCATCACTGGGCAAACGATGGAAATTGAGCTTTGCCCAGCATCATCTTTTTTTTTTGCTGTGTTTCCAGTCTGGCTTAAAATCAAGCATGGAAAACTACATCATTCTTTGCAAAAGAAAATATTCCACAGGGATTCCTTTAGGATTAATTTAAACTGTCTAGATCAGCACTGTACATTTTGAAATTCATCATTATTTTATGGACAACCTATTAGGTCATCTCAGTTAGAAAAATTGATCTAATTGAAAATTCATTTGGAGAAGAAAAATAAAAATCTGTAATATTAGCACTCACCCCTTCCTGTATTTGTTCCACAACTAAAATTGGGCAAAAATTCTCATAATTCAGGAATGCATTTCAGTCTTGAGAAATATGCATTCTCAGTTTTACGTGATTTTGTCAAAGTTCTTCCAAACTGTTCCACCTTCAATTTACCTCTGGCCTTTACTGTTTTACCTCCTCCCTTGGCTGCTGCAAACTATTATTTCAAAAAGAAAACACAAACAGATGACAATTTTCTATGAACCTTTCTTTTCAGACCTTCTATTAACCTTTCCCTTTGTACATAAAAACACCAATAAAATATAATCTCCCCCCGGGATCCTGCAGAGATTTGTTCCTTTTTGACCTAATACACAGGTTTTTGCCCAAATGTGTTTCACTTATTGTTTACCTTTGTTTTCTTTTTTCTCTTCTCACAAGGCTTGTCAGAAAAACCCTGAAAATTCACCCAAATTATAAACATTTTTGGCATATTTTGCTAATTGTCTAGTTAGTGTGTTTAGGATGTTGTGTGAGGAGAACGGAGCAAAAGTCTGTGAAAGGAAGAGTGCAGTGAAATATTAGGCTGGTAAGTGATAATGTTCCCTCCAGATACTGCAAGTGTAGAGATATTCTGACACATGGTGCTTCCTGCTCCTTGTTAATAAAGTTGGCTTCCTGCTGAGCCTGGCTGAGTGTCTCTGACACAGCCTCCCCTCAGCCAGGAGCTTAATGGGGCTGTTTTGTGGGTAATCAGGCAGGCTGAGGCTGCAGACTCCGAAGGCAGGTGGGCTCCCAGCTGGTCAAGCAGCATTTTAAGTGGGAAGGGGAGAGAAGCTGTGCTAATGCAGTAGCAGGGATGGACATGGCTGGGAAGGGGTCCCACAGGCTGGTGAGTGCTTGCTTCAGAAAAGTGGAAGATGGAGATGGGATGGGATGGGATGGGATGGGAAAATCACTGCGATCAGAAATCATCATTTAGGAAAAAGTGAGAAACCAAACATACAAAGTCCAGCCCTCCCTCCTGTGCTGCTACCAGGGGCCTCCTGCCCAAAGGGTCCATCCAGCCATCCTGGGGTGGGGCTGAGCATGCACTAAAGAGACCTTATTTCAAAATCTGCCATGTGATGGTGTTTACATAGTTTACAAGTATTTCAGGAAAAATCTGTCTGGATGTGACATCCAAAACCAGCTCCGACCCTGAAAGCCAAGAAGCAGTAACATTTGTTTATTTTTACTGCTTGACACAACACTGAGCTATGAAGGGAGCAAAGTTCTGCTGCTGAGTGTAAGGGCTCTCTAATCTCTGGGTTTGAAAATTTTGCCATATAGTGAAGATGCAGTTCAAACATTGCTACAGCAATCTGCCCTGATTTTGTGTTAAAGAAAAAATTCAAGGTGTGCCACCAAGAGTGGCATCATTCCACATCATTGTCCTTATCACACCAGTCTTCTCTCCCTGATGACATGGAAACAACACAAAACTTCCCAAACTTTCTGATTTGCTTTGCAACCCAGAGTACAGGAGGGTAAGAATCTGTTCTTGGATGTGCATTAGAAAATATTCATTGAATTGCTGATGTTTTTCAACAAGGAACACACAAATTGTATGTTTCTTCATTTATTCTACTTGTAATTTATCTCTTTCAGCTGGATATCCATGGCCTGTTGTTTCTGCTCTCTGGTGGCCTGGCTAAATAAAGGTGTATTGGGAGAGCAGCCAACTCAGTCCTGCTCTGTATCCCACCTAAACCTGATTGTGAAATGAATGTATGCACTGGGCTAAAATACATGAGGCTTTGGGGAGGATTTGCAAGTAACATCCAGATATTTGCAAACAGCAAATAATCTGATCCTGAGAATTGAAATAAGCCACCTCAGACCTTTCTTTTTCAAACAGAATCATGTTCCATAGTACAGGAGCAGGAGATTATTAAGTTGATGATAGATTTTTTTTCTAACCCAACTGGCTATAACCTTTTCCCTCCCCCAGGCTTTTTTCCTTCCCCTCTTCTCCTCCTCTTTCCTGATCCAGCATGGGTCAGAGCAGCTTTCTAAAATGTAAAATGCTTTTTAGGTGTAATTCTTTCCATACAATTTCATGTTTTAGAGATTAAGCCAGCATGTCCAATATGATTTCATCTCGAAGTCTGATTGCCACATTTCTATTCCCAGCATATGGAGAGAGGCCTCATGGTAACTGTGAGCTTTTTACTGTGGACACCCTGTCTTTGATCTTCACAGCACAAAGCATGAAGAGCTGCTCAGGTAAGTTCATGGAAAAACTGCTGAGCAGGACAGGGTGTGTGGGGAAATGTGAGCTGTGGTGGTGCCAGCTCTGCTGTGGGACCACCAGCTGTCTCCTGCTCAGCAGTGCCTGTGAGAAGGAACTGGACAATTACAAGGTCAGGCAAGCCCCCACAGTGAACCTGTTACCTAGAAAATCCTTGATTTTCCATAGTTTGGAGTCTTGGAGGTAGAAAGAGAACAGATTTTAAAGCCACTGCTTCCAGCAGAAAACTGCATGGTGAGAATCATCTTTTTGGTTCTTTCATGGCCTCTGCTCCCTCCTGGCTCTGCAGGATCTCTGTAGGATTATGACCTTTTAAAAATAGCCCTGAAAGAAGATAATATTCCAGTATTTTGAATACCAGCCTTCAGACAGGAGTCAGCTTTCTGCCTGAGCCTGGGGAAGGTGATAAATCTGTCCCTATGTGCCCAATCTATGCAATGGCTTGGTATTGCCTCATCTCCCTTCAGGGCCATTGTAGTGACAGTGTCTATTAATGACCACTGAGCTCCCAGATTCCACGGTATGGGAAATCTTGGCCACTACAAGGCAGAGATAAGGGAGCAAAGTGAATCCTGACAGTTTTATTTCAGTTCAAACACACCATGTTAAACAAAAGGATAGCTGGAGGCACATGGGCAACACAGTCAGGAATATGTTTCAAGTAGGGTGCTGATGTGGGTGAGGTGAGACCTCTGATAAAATTACACATTTGGTATTGTCCTTCCACAGCATCAGCACAGGGTTAAGGAGACAGTGGCCTCGTAGATGACAAAGCATTGGGAGTAGGAGCTGTGCACAGGGAGCACTTTATGCCCTGAAGTGATGACATTTTTTTACATGAATTTTCTAGAGGACCACCAAAAAATATGAGTGAAGTCCTTCAGGGCATCTGCAGTTTCCCTTCATGCAAGTTTTCACTCACAACTTCTATAAGGATAAACTTGACCTTGAGAGAGAGAGTTTTTCTAGGCAAAGCTTGGAAGGTGATAGAGAGGACTATTACATTTGCATTAGCTTGATTCAGAGTAAAAAAACCAAATGGATTTACATCCCTTGTTCTGTTTAACCACAGCTGATGACCCTTCAGTAGATATGTTGGATCACTTCAAGTATTTGGTGTCATCTTTTTCTCTCCTGCCTCCCCTTGCACTATGTCTGTTGATGTTCAGTCCTAAGAGCAGACAGCACAACTGTAAACACTTTTATTGCACCCTTGAATCCCACATTTTTCCTCCTCATATCTCCTTTTACAGCGTGGCACCTGTGTTTTGTTTTCATTTCCTCAGAATAAGCAATAAAGCCTTAACTTCATTCAAGGGAGGGGAGCTCATAACACTGAGCTCCAAATTTTCTGGCAGAAGCCACAGAGGGAAAAGAGGCAGCCTGGGTGGGTGCAGTGCCTTCACCCCACACAGGCGGGGGAAGAATCCATATGAAGTTTTATCTGCTGATGTATA
Source organism: Trochalopteron elliotii (assembly GCA_024734555.1). NCBI lineage: Eukaryota > Metazoa > Chordata > Aves > Passeriformes > Leiothrichidae > Trochalopteron > Trochalopteron elliotii. Next base: position 1,288,539 of record JANPWX010000651.1, on the reverse strand, counting down.
CAGTGTGTTCTCCACCCTCAGAAAGGTTGTCATCAGTTTTGGGTGGCTTTTATGGAATGTTCCCTTAGTTCTGAGGTGTTGAGCTGCAGTTTATGTATATTGGTGTGGGGAGGAAGAGTCCAAAGAACTCTGCTTGAAAAGTAGTCAGGTCCCCAAAGTAAGAATGGCTGAAAAATCACTGTCTAATTAAATCACAAATTATGGTCTTGGCACTGGAAAGAAATCCTTTGGTCATGCCAGTCCCCCTCATAAAGCATTTGAATCTCTAAAATAGTGTTATTGGTTAACAATCTGAGGCACTGTAACTAGTCTGAAAAAATGCTGATCCTCCATGTGGAAACTGTGGGTTTTTATTTTCTTTTGTATTTCTCTCTTGGTAAGCAAGGAAAGGAGCAGCACTTCAGAGCCACCTGACAGCTTCTGTGAAGAGAAAATCCTGGAAAGTTTGAGCTACTAAAGAAAGGCAAGAAAAAATAGCCATAACCTTAATTCTGGGCAAGGAAGCTTTCCACAGATGTGGAAAGTTGCAATGAAAAGTTCCTCTGCTCACTTTGCAGGGAAGCAGCCTGGCGTGGAGGACAAAAAGGGCTCTTGCACAAAACCCCAATCGACGCCTGATGGTTCAGACGGTGTCGAGGGCTTTGCCTCCTCTGCTGCAGCAGCTTCTACTCCTGTGCTGGGCTCAGGGCTGTGGGATCCATGGTGTACACATCCTCCAGGCTGTCCTGAGGACTCGTGGCTGGGGATGCTGCTTGATGTGCTCACAGTTTCCCCCAATGCCCTCTCAAGGCATACTGAAGTTTTCATCCTCATGTTTTCTTAGACTCCCAGTGCCACAACAGAACGTGTCTCTTGACAATTGGAATTACTCTGGGGATTTAATGGGCTTAAGAAGACATGCAGTAAGAAGATTAAGGTGTATATGCATCCTATAGAGAAAGACTGGAGATATGTAAGTGGGGAATACTGTGACTCCAGGTGAGGAGAACTGACAAAATAGCTTCTCAGCTAGGAACCAAATCCAAACAGGATGTGACACTGAGGGGCTGTTGCCAGTACTGCAAAAGTATATGAGAGATTTCTACCACCCTGCAAACTCACATCTTGATCAGCCTTGGCTTTTAATGAGCCAGGCCAGCAATGTAAATAACCTATTTTGTCTTAAACATTCCTCCAGTGCCTTTTAAATGATGGTATTTACTGGGCTCCTGAGCTCCAAACATACCAACGTGGGCCATTTAATTAACTGCATGTCCCCCCAACACCTTGTATGAATGTGATGGCATTGGACTGTGTTTCAGTATTTTTAAAGACTGCAGGCCACCACCGAGGGCAAGTGACACTGATTGCCAGCAATACACTCCACCACATTCAAGCAGCTTTCCAGTAGCTTTTCCAGTTTCCTAGCAACAAGGCCAGACCTAAAAGTCTTTCTTAACAAGCTGTTTGTCCAGAATATGCACTTATCGCTGCATTGCAAACAGCGAATGATCTCCCAGGCCAACTGATTATTAATAGAGGGAAATGTGATGGAAAAGCACATTTCAGCATGAACTATCCCTGTAAATTAGTTAGGTAATCAAATATTTGTCAGTGCAGAGAGGAGCACATGGATTAGAGAGGGACATAGATGCCCTAATTTGAAAGCCTGGTGTTTCCTTATTCTGCTGGGCTTTTCTAACAAGGTTCAGGGTTGTTCCTATGGAGTTTTCCAGGGCCACTGCATGGTCTCAGGTGAGATGCTGTGTCCTCTGACTCCCCCAGTTTGGAGTGTAGCACAAGAACACAGCAAGTGAGTGACTAGTGCATTATTAAACACATACATGTAAGAGCAAGGAAACAGACTTGGGATTTAAAGTACATCTGAGCATTAACTGCTTTATTTCTCTATTTACTTTTTCAGAGCTGACTTGCACAGCTAATTAGCTTCTTTTCCTCCTCCTCCTTTTTTTTCAGAATCCCAACTGCCATATTTTTTTCCTGGCAAATGGATGTGTTGAAAGACAGCCCTCCTCCACACAGATACACTTTTTTTCACTACATCCACCTAACCATGATACACTCTGGATGATATATGTAGCTGTGCCCCTCAAGCAATCCTTTCCTTTTATGGCTCTGAAGGGACAAAACCAGGTGACAGGCTGAGAAAGTTAAATGCTCAAAGTTTCCAAGACATATTCTGGAGAAGTTGTGCCAACAATCACAAACATACAGAAGTAGAAAAGAGAGGGCTAGAGAGTGACACTTGACCATCTGCTGGTATTGGGAAAGAATAAACACTGAGTAGATATAATAGGAACCTTTTCAGAATTTCTGAGAGGGCACAAGTGGCAGCAGCATGCCAGAGTAAACAGAGGTTACACACTGGCTGAGGAGTAGGACAAGCTTCTGGCTAGCAGCCCAAATCCTGAATTCCCTGTACCCCATTCCCCCACTGCTGAAGTGTGCACTGCTGGAAGTGAGAAAGGGTTAAATCCATTAGGATTCACCCATATAAGAAGATATAATGTCTAGACAGCAGACAAAGATGTATCAGAATGAGTTGGCTTGCATTGCTTTTGCACTGCTTAGCACTGGAATAACTCTTTTCACTTTAATGTGCTTATTGCCATTGATTTATTCAGGCTTGAGAGGAGTTGAGACTACCAAGCTCAAGTAGATCTTTTAGACTGTATGGTTCTGCCAGGAAAAGCAGTAGAATCTCTTGTATCTACAGATCTACAGGAATATCTGTGTCTATATCTGTGTGTGTGTGTGTACCTGTCAATGTGCATTTAAATTTTTTGTTTAAGGATATCCATATTGTCCTTCTTGGGTACCCTCTTAGAAAGGAGTAGCACTTTGGGGTGTTCTCTATTGCCTGAAGGAGTGCAATTGTGTCAAGATTAGGTACAGACAGATAACTTTTAGCTGAATCATGTAGAACAAGCCAAAGTCCTCCTGTGGTTCCATGCTTACCTTTCATTTCCTGAAAAACTTACCCAACTGCCTAGCAGTGGGAAAACAGCCAACAGGTAAGAACAGGACTATTCTAAGTGAAGGTGATACAATGCGGAGTCCTTTGTTACTGACTAAAACAAGCAGAAGACAATTGTCCCACTTTCTGGCTTTTCCAACAGTTTTCTGTAATTCTAGGTGTTGACTCTGCAGGTGCTTATTTCTCTCCCCTGACAGTAAAGGCAGCCAGGCTGAGGAGGCATTTCTAGGCTGCTTGCATACAATTTGGGGGATTATGACTTTTAAAATTAAAACAAGAGGCAGAAAAGCACTTAATGAGATTTAATCAGAACAAGAAGGGAGGAGAAAGAAAAAATCTTTCTTACCTCAGATGTGAATTTCTTTTTCCTTGAAATAAAAGAGCAGGATGTTCTGAGGAAGTTTACATCCCAGAACTGAAGTCTGGACAGTCCTTGAACAGCAAGTGATGGCAGAGTCAAGCTCCAAAAGCAGCTGTGTTTTGAGCTTGTCTCAGTACTTTGGAAACATCTGCATTCTTTATCAACATCCATAACTAGTAAAAATATGAAGCAGTATTTCTGCAGCTGCAGTAGAGTGATGTAACAAGCATACATTGAATTTTATTTCAAGTTTTGACAACCTCTCATGCAAGGGCAGTGGGGGATATTGTGGATGGCTAACACACAAAAGGTACTCATGGTTTGTGGAGTGGTGACAACTGAGTTTTTCATATTACACGTCAGAGACAGTAAAGAGACTGAGAAAAAGAAAGTCCCTCATGTAGGTACCCATCTGCAGTGGGAACCCATCCCTGAGGTTCAGTGGTAAAGAGTAAAGAACGAGGCTGTTGGTGTATGTCTGGAACAGAGGAACTCTTGAGCATCTACTCCAGATAAAATTAGAATAAACCCAAATACTGTGTCTAAACTTGATGTATGACTGATTGCTGCGATCAGAAAATACATGATTGAGCATTAAGAGTCTGCTTGATTTTCAAACAGTCAGGTGTGGGTTGTCTATGATGAAACACTAATAGGAGGGTTTGATCCCATGCTATTTCCTGCCTTGAGGACAGGGAGATAGCCATACCACATGCTATGCTCTTCTAAGCCATTAACCTTTTTGAAGTTTGCCCATGCTGATTTATCTCTCCATCACAAAAAAAGCTAGAAACACCCTAGTACCTGGCACTCTAGTGATCCCCTTGATAAAGACAATTTCTCATTTTATGAAGGCATTTATTTAGGTGTCTGCTAATACAAAGATGGGACAATCATCTCTATATTGTTGAGTGCTTTGATGAGACTTTAAAGGACTTCTCCAAGCTCTCCAAAGACCAACTGTAATGAATATTACAGTCCAATTCAGTATGGGATTTCTCCACAAGCCAGAAAAATATGCTTTGCCCAGTTCATCAGACAGACAGAAGGCTCATTTGATTAGTAATTAGCCAGCACTTTTCCTCTACTTTTCAGGCCAGAATGGCTTAAACTATTACAGCCACGTCCTTGAAGAGGGAGAAACATAGCACAGGACCAAACACACGTGTGGTTCCTGTGCCTAAGTGTGCAGGTCAGATCAGTGGCTCTGCACGAGGCACCTCATTAGCTGCACACAGGAATATTTCCTCACAGGGCCCGTTGTGATGGTCGTGGTGTGCCAAAGCCAGCTGTTGGGGAGCTCTGCACTGCCCTGACACCTACGTCTCCCCCTAATGCCAGAGCAGTTCACACGTCTGAAGAGTCACCACGGAGGGACATCAACCTGCAGTGCTGCCTCCTGCACTGCCAGCCTCACACACTTTGTTGCAGGTCGGAGCACAGCCCTGTGCCTCTCCTCACCCCGAGGATGCTGCTGTGCCTCTCCTCACCCCGATAGTGCTGTTGTGCCTCCCTCACCCCTGAGAATGCTGCTCTCCCTCTCTTCACCCCCGAGGATGATACGCTGCCCCTCCTCACCCCGAGGGTGCTGCTGTGCCTCTCTTCACCCCCGAGGATGATGCTCTGCCTTTTCTCACCCCCGAGGATGCAGCTGTGCCTCTCTTCACCCCCGAGGATGATGCTCTGCCTTTTCTCACCCCCGAGGATGCAGCTGTGCCTCTCCCCCACCCCGAGGATGCTGCTGCGCCTCTCCTCACCCTGAGGATGCTGCTCTGCCTCTCCTCCCCAGATCCCACTGCAGCGCTGGGGCTTTAGGTCCTGGGAGCACAATTGTGTCGGGAGAGAGAGAGTTCCTCAGCCTGACTCTGATGTTCTGGGAAGATGTATGTGTGCTTATTTTCAGAGGTTCACTACTTGAATGGCGAATCAGGTCTGATCTAGACTCTGGTGCACTACAGCTCCTGATAAGACTTGGCAAAGTAATACAGAAGAGCCCACGCTGCCCATTGATTGAATTGCAGTCTGACCTCTCTTGCGTCTTTCCCAGCAAGACTTTTGTTCATCTTTTTGTGCTCAGTATTAGCCTCCTCTGATAGCCCCCATTCCAGTCTGCCAGCAGTATTTATTACCTTTTCCACAGTATGGCTGTTTTCAGTTTTCTTACATTTCCAATTATACTGCACAGTTTCCATTGATCTGTTTTCTGTTAGCATGAAAATCAGAGCTGTGATCTATATAATTTAAGACTCTACCTTCATTAACCTTCCTTTTGTTTTTAAGGCAGACTATTTAAATTGATCTTTATTAAATAAAATTACAGGAGCTATCAATCCTCATGCTTCACGGTGTAAGTTGATCAGTGGCTAACTCAGGAAGTAATTGCCAGAGCACCTCTTCGTTAGGATACTGGACAATTAGATATGTTTCAGCAGTTTTATTATTTCCAAGGAGTATATAGCATCCATAAGGGATAGTATCCTGCACTCACAGAATTGCTGGTAACTTTTGATGTAGAATAAGAGAGCAACTGGATGGGATGGACTCTTACCATACCAGTTCATCTCTCAGCTGCCACAGTGGTTAACACCTCCCTGCTCATGCATTTCCACGGCCAGATGCTTTGCTGATATGCAACAGCACAAGTCCACTGACCTTACTGTGATACAAAGATCCTCAGCTTGTGTAATTCAGCACAATTTGAGTAGTGACTACCTGCTATTTTGCCCTCTCCTGTGCCAGAGATGGAGGTGTGAATGATGAGCTTTTTTATGAAAAACATGATTCTCACCCCATTTCTCCAATTGCAAACTGCAGCTTTTGACTGTTGTGGTGATATTTCAGTTTTGCACCAAATCAGAATCCTGTACCATCCAGGGAAAATAAAAAGCTCAAGTATGGGATGTCTACACTCTGTCAGATATCTCCTCCCTTGCTGTGGTTCTATGTATCCTAGCTTCTTAAACTGACTTTTCACATTGTCTAAACATATTTAAACACAAGATTTTACAATTACAGGAAAGTTGTTTTCAACATCCCCCTACTCTCACTCAAATCCTTTCTCTTTCACTCTCATATTCTTATCATATTTAAGAATTCCGCGCAAATGAGCATTAATGAACCAATTTAAAATTATTTTTCTATGAGCAATTTCAGCTGCAAGACGCTTGATTATGTGAATCCAAATGATGTGGGTGAGGGGAGGGAGAGCACAGAACGTGTCTTTGCTGCAGCAACCCGTGACCAGTTTCAGAGCAGGAGCAGGTATGTGCAGCAGAGCTGAGCTGCCACCTGAATGCTGTCTGCACAGCACTGCGTGGAGAGGAGATGGCACAGGGCTGTCAGGGAAACACAAAATCACATACAGGCAGGGCAAACAAAAGCCCTTCCTCCCTGTGTCTCTCTCCTGAAGCCCTACCTGGCACTGGCTCTGCAGGACCTTGGTACCTGCAAGCCCATCTCCCTCCTTTGGCAGGGAAAGCAGAGAGCACAGCGACCTGCTGGCAGGGAAACCAGCACCAGGGGGTTTGTGGGGTGGGGTCCCTGTGGAGGAAAAGGTGCATGCACGAGAAGGGTGGGTGGATTTGTGTCATCACACACAAGGTGCATCAATCCAGGGTGGGAAGAGATTTAACAGCTGTGTCTGTAAGGCACAGTAGCATGTAGAGACCGATGATACCTTAAAACCTTGTGTGCAGCAGCTGTGCACACTAATATATTGGTTTTCAATCCCATGTATACTCTTATACCTTAGCTCTATAAATTTTAAAGTTAATTCAGAAAGGAGTTATTCAGTATTGCAATAAAATGTGACGGCTTTGTTCTTTTCTTTCTTCCTGAAGCATAAGCGGGGAAGAGAAACTGATCTGGTGCAGAAACCAATAACCACAAGTTAAACCACAAGAGTTCCAAGGCTCAGTCCACCTCCAGTGGAAGTTGGGCACCAAATGGGATCCAACCCACAGCAGCTGAATCATGGCTCCAAACACCTCTGAGAAGGAAGGTCTCAGGTTCTTTCCTAGTTTGAGGTGGTTTCCACTTTGCCTTCCAGCTCAAGGACAGGTTTTAGTAGAGTGGACATTACTGACTTCGGGCCTTGATTGCTCTGCAAGGGAGGGCTGTCTGGTGGGTGCAGAAAAGGGACTGGCTTCAAAACTCCAGGTTTTTTTCCTCCAGCTCTAGTATTGACTTTCTCTCTGACCTTGGGCACACCAATTCTTCCACTGAAGGAAGTGGGAACTCAATTGCATTTTACGTTTCTTTATGAGTCAGATTCTCTTTCTGCAAAATGAGGATCGTAACACTTAACTACCTCTCAGAAGTGCTCTGAGGCCTAACAACAAATTAATGTTTAAGATCCTTGGATCTTTTTAAAGAAAATTCCAGTGAAAAATGTCAATTTGTTGAAAGTGAAAAGTTCTGCAGATGAGGATTGTTTTCTATGCATTTCTTAGCTTGGGAAAAAAAAAGATTTAAAGCATAGTTTTGAAGTGGATGAAATGCCCTGTTTCAGCATTTTGAAAGTGAAACAGTTTTGGTTTTCATTTTGAAATTACTTTCCATTTATTTTTTTCATTCTATTATGTGCTATAAATATGACACAAAATCAAGGAAAATTGAGGCATGACATCTCTGTTTGTTAAAAGGGAGCTGCTTTGAACTACCTGAAAGGGTATTACTTTTTTTAATTTCCACTGCAGAGAACTCTGACATCTCCTGGATTTGCTCTATCTGGCACAATTTCAAAATCCACCAAATGGAAATGGGATTTTTATCCTTCTCGGAACACATGAGGGCATGAAGTCAGTGACACTGCTCCCAATGTCACATGGGGCTGCTGTCCTGAGGAACTCTTCTGCTAAAGCAAAAATATCAAATCAGAGAGTCACAATAAAAAACAGCATTTGCTATGCAAAATCACACAGAATCACTAGGTTGGAAGAGACTTTCAAAATCATTGAGTCAAACCCATGCCCTAACACCTCAACTAAACCACGGCACTGAGTGCCACGTCCAGTCTTTTTTGAACGCATCCAGGAATGGTGACTCCACCACCTCCCTGGGCAGACCATTCTAGTACTTTATCACCCTTTCTGTAAAAAAATTTTTCCTAATATCCAACCTATATTTCTCTTGGTGCAACTTAAGGCTGTGTCCTCTCATTCTGTCAGTTGCTGCCTGGAGAAAGAGACCAACCCCCACTTGACCACAGCCACCTTTCAGGAAATTGTAGCGAGTGATAAGGTCACCTCTGAGTCTCGTTTTCTCCAGGCTGAACAGCCCCAGCTCCCTCAGTCATTCCTCACAGGGCTTGTATTCCCAGCCCCACACCAGCCTTGCTGCCCTCCTCTGGATGTGCTCAAGTGTCTCAATGTCATTCCCAAACTGAGGGGCCAGAACTGGACACAGCACCGAGGTGTGGCCTCAGCAGTGCCAAGTACAGGGCTAGAATGACCTCCCTGCTCCTGCTGGCCACACCATTCCTGATCCAGGACAGGATGCTGTCGGCCTTCTGGGCCACCAGGGCACACTGCTGGCTCACATTCAGTCAGCTGTTGACCAGAACCCCCAGGTCCCTTTCTGCCTGGGCACTGTCCAGCCACACCGTCCCCAGCCTAGAGCACTGCAGGGGGTTATTGTGGCCAAAATGCAGGACTCAGCACTTGGACTGATTAAACTTCATCTTACTGGACTCTCCCATCCATCCAACTGTTCCAGGTCTCTCTGCAGAGCCCTCCTACCTTCCCAGCTTAGTGTCACCTGCAAATTTACTAATGATAGACTCAATACCATCATCCATGTCATCAATAAAAATATTAAACAGAACTGGCCCCAGCACACAGAGATACAGGGCCTGGGGAAGAAGATAAAAGACATGGTCTGAAGATGCCCAGTCATTTTAGTCAGCTGTGCCCACTGGACACCATTTCCATAAACCTGCAGGTGTTTAAGCATTGGAGAAGGTGACCTTCAATTCCTGCTGAGTCTCTGTAGTGGGAAAATTTTAAATTCTGTCAGATGTTTGTAGGAAAAGCATAAGTAAATTTGACCCTGCATTACCAGGGTCAGCACAGATGAAGTTCTTCAGCCCTGCAGGTTGATGCTAGTACTTGCTTGGGTAATGTGGTGCTGATACCAGAATGTCCCTGGGAAGGCAGAGGGGCCACAGTAAGGAGACAGGCAGGAAGAGAGAGGGGAAAGTGAGTTTCAAAATGATACATACAAAAATGAAAGAGAAGCAGAGGGGAGCTGGCTGGACTCACAAGGCTTATCAGCCAAGGGAGAAAGGACATGACTCCTTAGGGGTCCAAACACAACAAATACTAAAACCAAAACTCAATTCTGCTGAAACATTTGTCCATAATGCCCCTTGCACAATGCATGTATAATAAATTCTAAAAGAAATCAACTAAGAGTTATGCTTCACATAATGGAAGTTTGTTCTCAAGTCCTTTGCTTTCTACCCAAGCTAAAATATCCCAATTCTTACTCATTCATATCCCAGCATAGTTTTAAGTTGGCCTCACTTCTGTGTTCATTTGCTTCCCCTCCTGTTGCAGCAGCAGGTCTGCCCTGAGCGTTCAGCAGGCAGCATCAACCCGGGGCTGTGGGTGTGTCCCTGAGATGGGAGCTGCTCCAGGCAGGACACAGGAACATCCACCCCGATCCAGCAGAGTTCAGGGGAGGTGGACAAGGGCCAAGTTGCAAATTAGGCCTCATCTTTTGTGACACCAGCTGCCAAACGTCTTAATAGCAAGCATTCCACTTTATTCTCAACTGCAAGGGATCCAAAACGTTTCCTGAGAGATGTGGCATGAGGTGGAAAAGGTGCAGCTCCAGCTCTCCTGTTCCAGCCTTCCTCTGTGTGTTCAAGCACCTCAGTAATGTTGTATCAAACATTGCAGCAAGTGTTGTGGCCATAGGCATGTGACAAGGGTCTCCTTGTACTATAAAGGTCACTGGACGCTTGCAAGCTGATTGCAGCCACATGAAACGTATCCTGTGTTTGCACTGTGGTGTTTTCCAATGCCCACACAGAGCCAGCACTGTAGTCAGCAGGACAGAATTGCCTGTGTCACCACTGCCCTCTCACCCCAGAGACAGCACGTCTCCACGCCCTGTGACCTTCCTTACTATGACTCTCCTGGGGATCAGATTAAAGGGAACAAGGTGATCTGAGCCCTATCTCTGCTGACACTCTGAATTCCCACTATTTATCAGCTTCTCTTTAAAAGGATTTCAGATTGCATTTCCGTATCTAGCATATGGAGAATTTCATTTATGTGACAGGTTGATTCTTTTATCAGGCATTTATAAGGATTTACAATACCAGTGCACTCTTCATGCAGCACAGGATTTCTCACAGAACAAACACTGGTAGAGGGACGGGATGTCCTCAGAGCAGTTTTTCCTTCTCTTTCCCACCTTTCCTAGGCTTTGCAGAGGCAGGTCAGTACAAGAAAGGCTGTGAAAACACTAATGCTCTTCCCAAGCATTTTCTGCAGGGATGAGTGATGATGGATGCAGGCCCATTAAAAGAGCTGAGTACATGAGGCTCTTCTGTCCTTGTGAGATGGGGATATAGCAGCCAGAAATCCCCTGCCAGCAGGTGAACAGCGATAGGCAAAGGAAGAGGAGAAAGGCACTGAACCCTGCAGGAGATCTGCAGAGAGGAGACAGATACTGGATTTGCAAAATAATATCCTCCAGGACAGAGCCTGCAGGCCAGGGATTTCTCCTTTTTGACAGCCTACAGTGAATGAAGCACAAAATAGCCTGCTGTCTCTGCAGACAGCAAGGATATTTGGAGATGTCAAACTGTAGTACAGAGGATGCACAAGAGGAATGGAGACAGAGCTAACTACCTCCCAGGCTTCTTATTTCTTGTTCCAAGTGGGAGATCCTGAAATCATGCAAGTTTTTCTTGCATTCCTGCTGGAATCAAAAATATACCTTTCTTTCTGCTTTGGGCTAGCAGATGGAAATAAAACTTATTTGGTCTTTGTTATCTGTCCTTGGTTCAGATTCAAAATTGCCTGGATTTAAAGCCCACGTATTTTCAGTGCTAGGAAGGGATAGGGGAATATCAATGGACACATCCAGGCATAAAGTCCACTTTCCCATTTCTAAACTCCACATAGAAGCAGTTTCTCAGATTCTTTCAGGGGTTTATAAGGACAGGTTATTTCTGCTGCATAGTTGATAATTTGCCTAATACAGCTCCAGTTTCATACTGAGATTCACTTTCTGATTTGACTTTGATTTGACAGTTGCATTTGGTAGTCTACAATGATCAATAACATGTTAGCTTTGGTAATTCAGTTTCTTGATTTTTGGTTCGAGTTGGTTAAGTGCCTTGATAGAATCTGTAAAGTGCCCAGAGGCCCATCAGGCTCCATTAGGTCCCTGGGAACAGCTCTTCAAGTAGAGGCTGATTTAAAACTGCCCTGCTCCCTGCCCAGCTGACCACCTGGGGAGAACAGGGTGCTGCCTCTTGGCAGCAAACCCTGTCAGAGTCCTGCCCTTTCCAAGTTCACAAGCCTGTCCCTGTGCAGGCATTCAGTGAACTGGTGAAGAAAAGGAAGTCACCGGAAACAAAAATCAAAAGAAATCCTTTTGTGCCAGTTTAGGTCACCAAACTGGTGAGAACATCAGGCATGCTGGTTCCAGGGGCAGAGCTGCATCACAGCTGGGAGGATGCAGAGAACCAGCTACAGTACTCTATCAGCAGAGAAAGCTCCTCCAGGAAAACTACAATGCTGCACTAACTATATATTTGGCTTTTCTCATTAAACATTAAAAGTGTCTTCAGCTGTTTTACCATCACCTGATATTGCCACTTGAATTGTGAATGGTCACATCTACTTGGGGATTAATTAGGTTTAACTAATTTATAGCCACACCTTACTTCCCTGGTATTCAATTGCCTGCAGATGCATGTGTTGTCCATAGTCTCCCCTTCAGCTTGAAGGGGCAAAGGTACTATGAAGTGATAAATAAGAGCCTTAGAAAAGCTGGGGTTGGGATGAGGGGGAGACATTATACAGTGAGGGCCTGATCACAACACTCACTAGAACTAGCACTAAGTTGACAGAGCAAGCAGTAAATGGGTTGCAAAGAAGGATCTCATCCTTGGTCTGCACAGGGCAGAGCAATACAGGGAGGGAAGCGGATGCTGCCTGCACAGAGCCCCTTCTGACACTGCAAACTGGCAGATCTGTGCTCTTGAAAGAGAATGGTCTGAGCATCCTGCTCTGCCCATGTACTGCCAAACAGACAGGAAAAGAAAGGGGGAAGAGGGCAGTGTCTGAGAAGGAGCAGCCCAGAAAAGGCTATGAAGAGTATGGTTTAAACCCACTGAAAAAACTTTCAGCCAAGTGCCAGCCATCCAATATGCAGGCACAGTTGGATAATGTTAAGGGTGATGGCTAGCTGCAAACAAATTCTGGGTGCCTGTTATTTTGCTGAGAATTTCCATGCATTTTGGAGAGTTTAAATCAGAACTTTAATGGGCTTTTGATGTTGTTTTAGTTTGGTGAATAGTTTCCCGTTGTATCTGCTTATTCAGTGAAATAGCGAGGAAGCGCTGTTACAGTGGGAGATGACAAGAGACTATAGAAGCCTATCTCAGCTGCATTTGCACAGCAGAAGCCTTTAAAAATCACTGTGCTATGAACAAGACATTTCCATATTTCACGGCTATTTTTGCTGGATGCCTGAAGTTGATGATACAGCAAAAAAAATTTGAATGAAAGGAGAAGGGAAAAAAGTCCTTCTGCTGCTCCTTTCTTTCCCACAATTTGCATCTTAGCCATGCTGCTTGGCAAAGCCAAGAAAGCAAAGTATGTTGTGGCTGTAAAATGATAAGCACATGGGCTATGCTGAGGATGATTTCTCCCCAGCATTTGGTTAGGAAAAAGGGGATTCACTTTGAAGTTGAACATTAGACTCTTTTTTTTTTTTTTTTTTTTTTTTTTTTTGCTTTGCTGCTCCTTTATTTTCCCCAAAAGCTTATAAGGGCAGCTGTGTCTTTTGGAAAAACAAGGTCAGAGGGATTCCGGGACATTGATTTTCAATGTGTGCTCCCACTTAAACTTATGGCAACAGGGAAATGAACCCTCTGTGTGCCTGGATAACCATCACCCCCAATACTCTGCTTACTTATCCAAGCCTGCAGAGATCTACCAGGCTCTATAGTTTTCACGGTGTAAGAAAGCATGCACAGAAAAAGTCAATAATAGGCAGGGGCAGTCCTGCTAAGTGCTGCTTGGTGAGTCTGTAGGACATGGCACTCGACTGTGGAAGCTAAAAATAAGAAAAGGAAAACAGAAATGGACCTTCAAGGAAAGTTTTCTGCTGTATTAGTCTGTTGTGTTTCCAGAGAGGCTGCTCTGGGATATTATGCCCTTGTATGATGCTGTGCTCAAAATTATTGGTTGCTTTTCAAAGCTCCTAGAGTCTGGGGTTTTTTGGTTCTGTATCATTTATGCTAATTATCATCTGTGACCATTTCTTGGGCACCTTCCATGTGTTTGACAGTCTCTGTCCCACTGTGAAAGATACAGTGTATACTGAAATGCTTTAATAAAATTGCATGTTCCTCTGCAATTAGCTCAGTTCTTATGGCATCACTAAAAAAGATAGGCTTGGTGTATTTATTTTCCAAAGAAGGATTTGAAAAGACCTTGTGAACTGCAAATAGGAGACCAGCATGTGAATGATGGAAAAAGATCCCATCCCTGCCCAGGACCAATGGAGACTCCCATTGTTCTGGAGGTTTTGAGCATGCCCTGTGACTACCTGGTCATTCGGCACACAGCCCAACACCCCAGTGGCCTTCCTTGTGCACCACAATGTGCAAAAGCCACTTATAAGGTCTTTGTAACCCAGATAAAGTGTCTTGTCCTTGGCCTACCTTCAGTAGCCATGAAGGGGATGAGGTTTTTCTTTTAGATCTGCAGACCAAATAAAAGCAGAGACCTGCAGTTTTCTTTCACTAAAGGGTTAAAGTTTCTCACCTCTGACATTATTACAGTGACCACTGACAGCCCTGGGCTGGATGAGGGGCTGCCAGTGGGGACATAGGCTAAAACAGCAGGTTGAGATGTCAGAATAAGGAAAGCTGTTCCATCCAAAACTTTGGAGTCTGGGGCTCAGGCAAGTCTCACGCACCCCATGGAGGAACTGAGGTGGAGACCACAGCTCAGGGCTGGCAGTCAGAAAGTCAGCCAGATTGTCCCAAGTCGCTGAACCTCTTTATTGCTCACTCTCTCCATCCATAAAACAGGATTGTAACACTTGTCTCAGATGGGTGTGTGAGGATCTGTGGCTGCAGTAAACCTCGAAGCTGTTGGCTGGAATACACCATACCAACACTCACTGTTGTTACTAGGGAATAACTCTTTGCATATGACCCAAACAAACTGAAAGGGATTTTAGAAGGTGGCTCTGTGCCATAGAAATTACAGTGATGCTGGCTCCGGATAAGCAAATGGTTTGAACAAGTCTATCCTCTACTGAAGGCTGAAACACAGAAAAAGTCCATTTGATTGGTTTTTAATAGTGGGAAGATTCACAATTTTTTTCTTCATATGCTTTTGGCTCTGGGAGCAGTGAAAAAACATTAGAAGTATTCAAAACACTGGAAAAGCAAAGAGAACAGCTAACATTAATCTGACCCTCAATAGAACAGTGCAAATGAAGGTTGCTTTCATCAGATTTGTACTATGTTCATAGGAGAACTGGGAGCAATTCTAGAAATAAAATCCAAAATATGGGATCTGTTGCAGATTGCATCTGCTGAAATACCTGCAGGAGTCAGCAACTCCTCCTGCAGACTAGAGTTTGTGGAAACAACTAAAACTTTCCAACAAGTAAAACTTTCCTGGCTTTGACTCTGTTTAGGTCAAAATTTGGGGAATTACTGGAGTTTCCCCAGGCTAATAGCAAAAAATCAAGGGATGTAAAACTCATATGAAACATAACTGCAAATAGGGTCATACTTTAACACAGATGTGTCTGATACTAGAAGAGGATCCAAACCCAGCAAAACCACTGAATCTTTCCCTTCCCTTCACAATTCCTGTTTTGCTTCAAGTCTCACATGAGGCGAAAACAGGAGAAATTTAAAATTAGGTCAGAGATCTGGACTCCCATTAGAGACACTGAGGTTGCTGTGGTTGTTACCAGAATAAAGTCCTGAGCTGCAATCATTGTTTCCTCTGAGAAGAGTGGGGCCCCTGTGCTCCAGCAAGGATTCACTGCCCCAGGATGGCCGTGGTATAAGGTTTAATCAGGTTAGCTGGGTTTTCTCTCTTGATTTCACAGCCTCCATTCAGCCCACCAGATTATAAACTTTCAACATGTAATTGAACCTGACTCAAGGAGCCAATTGTGTTACAGTGAGCTCTAAAAGGGGGAATGGCAAGGGCTAAAGTTTTCATTCAACGAATGCAATTTCTATGCGCAGAAATCAATTCAATTGACATCAGTTGAGCTTTAATGCTGAATTAAAGAGCTGCCAGGTTTCCCCCATGGGGCTTTTACAGTCCGGGTTTTATGAATTCATTAAAATGCACACACAAACTTTTAGGGAAATAGCATTACACTGTAATAAGAGCTACAAATCGACCATATTCCTCTGAGAGAGAAGTCTAATTTGAGTTGCCTAGTTGGCAAAATTGTTTTCCTTCGCTTTGCATTTATTAACAGAGGGTGTCATATTTTCCCTTGTTTCCATTTTGGTTTCTAGCTGTTTGCTTAGCAGGGCAAAGCATCATGTTTAGAAATATCAAGGGGAGATGAAGTCTTTCAAGAGCAGGTGCCTACTTGGGAAGGTGTAGTGCAGCTGAGGCAAACCATGCTTCAGAACAACCAGGATGGTTGGGCTGGAAGTCTGAATGGCTCAGTGGACACTTCTAGATTGATGGTGTCTGCCAATGGGAAGTTAGAGCTCTCAGTCTAGGATGGAGATCAGCAGGTTGTCCACAAAAGACATCTGTGTTGAAGGAAAAAGCAGCTTCAACGAGAGCTGAAAATCGATCTCAGGCCAGTGGAGAAGTGAGAGACTCAGACATTTTAAAAGAATGTCTGGAGTTTCAGTGACCAGGTGAAGTTCACCAAAATGAATCTCACCAAAAAGAAATAGCCTTGCAGCAGCCCTCAGCTCCCATTTTCTCTGCATTAACTGCAGACACAATTAAACTCACAAATTTCACCTTCCTTTGATTTACTGACAATGGCTGGGAAGCTGCAGGGGCAGCCAAAGAAATCATGCCCATGGAAGAGTCCTTTGAACAGGTCAGCATCACTGGGCTGCCTCTGTGTCTGTGTTGTTGCCCTTCTCCTGTGGCACACACTGCAGCACTTGCTGATAATGAGCATTCACAGGGTTTCGTTAAGTACATCTCTAATTGGATTGATGACCCTGGTGATTGGAGGTCTTGACCTATCCATAAAACAAGTGGGACTTAGAAAGCACAATTTCCTCATCCTGCTGTTTTCCTAGCATGACTTGGCTCCAGCTTTTGACGGATGAGGGAGTCTCCAGGACTAATTCAGCTCCTGCGGGGAAGGCACAGTTGATGTCATTTGGGATGGTGAATTTTGCAATAGGGACACACATGCCTGTGGAAGAAGACTCTAGAGACAAATCTGACAGGAAGCCAACCCTCTGTCGAGTGGTAATAGATAACAGCCACTGCCAACTCTCATTTCCAGGCTAACTTAGTGATGTGGAATGACTCCATATGCTCCAAACAGATCTGATCTCCCACTCTGATGGGTCAGGAGTACCCAGAGACGCACAGGAAAGGGGCACAGAGCCACCGAGGACAGGACTCTTTGCTCCCGAGGGTGAAGGTATCTCAGTGCTGGATGCACAGGTGGGACTTCCTCCAAGCAAACAAAACTAAATGGCACCTCTATCCCTGTCTCTGTGACAAATCATCCAGAGCAGCTGAAGGAGGAGGCGTGGCACAGAACAGATTCATACAAAGTCAGTGCATCTGTTGGTTTCCTCTGCTCCATTCCCGAGATGCCAAAGTAGCCAACAGATCACAGTTGTTACAGTTGTGGGGTGTGCAGTGTACAAAGGAATTATTTGTGTCACTTCTTCAGTGTTTTGCACAGACTAAATTTCTTGTCTGTGCATTCATGAAGGGTTGTGAAGAGGAACCTACAAAAAGATTAATTCAAAGGTTGTATCTTTGAGTATCTTTGAATTGCTGGACAGCTATTATTCTTAAAGAGCAGATATTTTCCTTTCTCTCAAATCTATGGGTTTTTTTCTACCAACAGGATTTGCATAAGACCGGGAAAAAAAATCACTGCAGATTTGCTGATGAGGCAGCTAAGATATTAGAGGGGGAGGGAGAAGAGTCCTCTCCACCTCCTTTTTTTCTTTTCAGTGGATCATGTTGAGTCTTTCCAGATGAAAAGAAGGCTCTTTACACACAGAGAACTCACAGGAGAAAAGGGGGAACAAGAGGTAACTAGGCCAAGCACTCCTACAATGTACCCTGGTGATCTGCATACCAAGAAGAAAGTGTCCTTTACCCATATCCCCAAACACTGAATATCCAGGTGGAAAGTCCCACCCAAGCTGTCTGGAGACCCATCAGCAGCAGGACTGAGACCCTTGTTTTTAACCTGTAAATTGACACAAATGGGCAAATTACAGACCCAGCAGGAGGGATTATGCCTGAGGCAGACAAGATGCGATTCATGCAACAAAAACATCAAGAAGGGGAAAGCTCAGTGCCTCCATTCCTTGCCCAATCCCTTTTCCCAGGTCAAGAAGCAAAGCTCGTTGGAAATCGTTGTTGCCTCAGCAGGACACAAATCCTGCTGCTGGCCAAGTCCTGCAGGCAGTGGCAGAAGCCACGTGCTGAATCAGCTTTCCTGAGGCCACCTGGCTCACATGCCCCAAGCTGCCAACTGCAAATGGAAGGCTTCCTAGCCTGGAAAATCTTAGACACTTGTCAGTGCGATTGTATATGCAGAGAATGTCTGTGACAGATAGACTGCTAGATAGATCTTAATAAGAATTGTTCTTAAAACCAAATGTTCCAAAAACCTGGTCCAAAAGAGAAAAATCCTGTGAGTCTAAGAAAATTAAGTCCCATTAAAAGAAATTTGGAAGCAAACCTTAAAGACAGTTTGAAATAGGCAAACTTTAATAGTGCAGGTTATTGCAAATCTCTATTTATTTTATCCCGCTCTCCTTCATACTCCCACACATCCCTCTCTAGACCTGCTTGTGTCTGCACTGGACCATAATAATTCATTCCCTGGGAGACTTTCTCTGGAAAGAGAAAGGAACGGGCAGATTGGAAACTCCGACTGCATCCTGGCTATCAAAAGAGAAGTGCAAATGGACGGCGATTCCCGACGAGCAGCACCAAGGTTTCTATGTTTTTGTTCCGGAATGTAACTCGGAGCCTTTCGCACGCCCTTTCCCCCGCCGTGGATGCTTCACTCGTGGGGTGCGAGTGACACCCTGTGGTCGCCGCTCCCGGCTCCTCCCGGGGCTCGCCGACAGCAAAGGGGTGCGAGTGGGCGAGGTTCCAGCCCCTGCCAGGGCATCCCTCTCCTCTCGGCATCCACAGAGCGGCGACTCTTCGAGACGGGAGGAGGAAGGGGAGCCTCCGTTTGACTTAAAAGGCAAATTGCTCTCTGAGCCTCCCGGAGCTTCAGCCAAATCTGAGGCTTGGAGTGGAATCAGAGGTTTTGTGTCCCCACGCGGCCGATTCCTTTTAACCTGCCGCTCTCCCGCCCCTGTGTTTGCCTGGCACTGCAGAGCCCAGCAATGGGATCCCGGGGTCATCCCTCGACTCTGGCTGGTGGACTCGGCAGTAATCCAGTTCGGAGGTAATAGATGGACATGAGGATCTTAGAGGTCTTTTGCAACCTAAATGATCCTGTGATTCTAAGGATATTTTTGCCCATGAGATTGCCAGTTGTGCTCAGTTTGCGAAAAAGCTGGAGAATCACCTAAGCAAATGCAAAGTGCAGCAGAGAATCACTCATCTTTAATCCAGATCCAGACTCTCAGAGCTGGATCTGAAAGCAGCATGATGGAGATGCAGGACCATAAATACAAAGTGCTCACAGGCTCACCAATAGCCAGACCTGGATGCATTCAAAGTTTAAGCAGAGGTTTGCTCATCTCAGACCCAAACCCCACCTCTGTAAATGTTTCTTTTCATGGATAACTGCGTCTTTGGATTGTTATGGTTTTTAACTTTTTACATGGCATGAAGAAATGAAGACATCTTATTCCCAACACATATATGGAATCGCCCAATCCACCATTGCATAATTATGAGCAGAACATTCTGGTTTGCTGTTGAGAGAAGAGGAGAACAGTATCTCTTACAGGATGAAGAAGAACCCAACACTGCAATCACATAGTTGCTGTATTACTTGTCTGGATCGAGTGTTGTTTCGTTCAAAATGTCATATTCTGGATGTCTGTGTTTCAGCAATCCAGATAGTAGTTAGCTTGAAAATCATCCTTCTGTCACTGAATTTCCAAATTACAGGGGGAAAAAAAAAGTGAGTGAAAGGAACTCTGTCATTAGGTTTGGCAACTCCTTCCAATTCAGCAACAGACCAACAGTTTTCATGTGAATTCACTGCCCCCAGCACAATTAGGTGTTTATGATTTTAGGTTTTCCTGCAGTAGGAGGGAGAAATGATTAATGTCTTTATTAGGGATGGATGGGAGGAGAGAGTTCAGTAAACATCCATATCTACTGAATTGCCAAACTTTGGAGTACCTGCCCCTCCTGACTCTTTTGCAGCATTCCTCTCAATTGGATAATTTTAGATCTTTGCATACCTGCTAATATCCTCTGCAAAAGAAGGTGGGGAGAAAGTAGATTGCAAATTTGTGTGCATTTGCATACATTTGCATAAATTTCAGCACATTTCCTCAGAGGTACATGCCCACCTGCTAGGAAGAGATTGTCCACCAAACTCTAATGTGAAAGTGCTAGTACCTTCCTGTGTTCACCCATGAACAGAGGCAAGATGGGAGAGTCACAAATACTTATGGGTTAAATACTCCATTTCCACAGCTCAACATCTCAGTGATAGAGCAGATCAGCCTAGAACACAGATTATGAAATAATTTCGTATCTTTTTGCTCTTATCTGTCCCAAAACACATATCAAAGGCAAAGCCCTGCTGCAGGTTGTCCCACACAAGCACTCACAATTCTTCCTCTACAGGATGTCTGTCCACAAACCCATCTGAAATTTATGGGATGTTCACCAAACTACCACATCTCTACTCCTCCTTCCACAGGTGTGAAAACATGGAGAAAAAAGCTGCCAGGCCTGTAGGCTGCAGCAAGCACATATAAGCACAGCCAGTTAAGAAATCTCAGAGGCTTTGGTTCTGCCAGGTATTTTCCATTACAATAGCCCAATTCAATCATTCTCCATCTTGAGAGAGATTAAGATGAACCATTTCCATGGTTCAATCTGTAATTCAGAGGTGGTCCTGGAGGTTGGTGCATCAGGTTCCCAGGAATCACAAGACTTGGCCTTCACTGGAAATTGAAATGCATAAAAAAACCAGCCCACCCACATCACCATGTTCTAACCCTTCAGGTTGTGCAAATCGTCTTCCTAATGTAAATAACTTCAGTAATCAGGATTGTTGAATATACAGTACTAAGGAATGTGCAGTTCATTATTTTTTCAATGAAAACATATTAAATTATGCTTTTTGATATCTCTTTTTGAAATGTGGATTATCAAATTTTTATGTGCTTGGATGTGTGTGCTGACTCTGTCCATACATAGCAAATGCGCTTAAAATACTAACATTTCCTCGCAATAGCTTGATTGATGAGATTTTGCTTTAAAAAGAGGAGGAGAGGGAAATCAGATAAAAGAAGCTGGCTTGGGGGATTTTAATGGGAATATTTGTAAATCATGATTCACCCAACTATCAAATGATTCAGGAAATGATTGAGCCCCTTCTGAGCAATCAAGGAATAAAATTGGTTGCTGTGGACCCTCACCTGCTGCAACGTGCAGTAATTGCTGCTGCTTGAATGAAACCACTGCTTTACAGCAGGTGACCTTCTGTCCCCAAAATGCAGAAATAAAGGAAAACCCCTCTGCTTTGTCCCAGGTGGTGTGGCCATTCCTCCAGCAGCTCTGTCCCTGAGAGCTCCAGGTCTCAGATTGAGCCTACACTGAGTTTTCACAAGTAATGTGCAGAGGAGATGGGATATCCACACAGGATTCTTCACAGAGAATCACTGTCATTAGATAAAAACATACCACATCTGTCAGGTTTCTGTCTGTTTGTAGGAAGGACCAAATACAAGGGTTCAGCCTTGGATATGAGAGGTCTCCTTTCTAAAAGTTGCCCTGGCTCCTAAACAGATGGTGCATTTTGAAGGAACTGAAGCTCCAATAATTCCCCTCATGCTGCAAATCCATCATCCTTTAGCTTTTAACAGCCAGAGGGAGACAGGCATAACTGTGCTTCAGAATAGGGGCTGGAACATTAGTCAAGGCAACCCAAATATAAATCCAGCACCATCAGGTCTTTCCCTGCAGCTATGTACTGTCTCCCACGTGATTTTTAGGCAACATTTTCCAATCTACTTTCTGATAACACCATCCTCAAGTAGCACTCAGGACATTATCCCAATATTAATACACATACAAAACCCCTCTTCCTGCAGTCAAGTATTTCCTTCCGAGAGAGCTACCAGGTTGTGGGCACATCTGTTGGCTTGTTTATACTTTAATGTCATCCAAATAATAAGAGCATCAGGAAAAAGAAAACAAAACACAGAAAACCCTCTAGTGGGGTTGGTGCTGCTGTGTGTACCTATGGCAACTACTGTGAGCATTAAGATGAAGCACTTCAAGCACGAATAATAATAAAAAAAAATCTAGAAGATAGATTAAAGCACCACAGCACTTTGTAACAGTATTTGTAATGCAGATAAAGCATTTGTATTCTAATTTCCAGCACCACCAACAAAATAAGTAAGTGTGCTTGGATTGCATTTTTCATTCAAAAATGGTTCAAAAATTATTCATATTGAAGGAAAACAACTTAAACTGGATTTAGAAACACAATGCAAGTGGGAAAGTTGCTCGCTGTTGTCAGCATGACAAGAGCAACCTGTTCCTTTGATAAATGGTGCTTGAAGAAAGACACAAAGCTCATCTGCTTTGTGTTTTAAGTTTAATTAAGTAGAGAATTAATGTTTGCAAAATGCTTTGAGATCCTTCATCAGACAGCGCGTACAAGTGCAAAGTGCTTTCAGCATGAAACACATTTCCAGGAGTTGTACTAACCTATTTGTGTCTTTCTGAAACCCTGATCTGCAGCCTGAAGTGGTCAGGGATAAGATCCCTGCTGACTTCAAGGTGTGTCAGATCAAGCCTGTAGGACATGAGTCTTGATTTAGTAGGTAAGTCCCCCAGAAGAGAGCTGGAATACTTTCACACTTAGAGTCAGGCACGTATTTAAGTAGCTTGCTTTAGAGAGTATATTTTTATATGCGTGCTATTCACTGAGTCAGAGAGCTCAGGGCCAGAAAAGGCCATTAGCACAGCTCGGACGATCTCCTGTTTATTTCAGGCCATTACATTTTACCCAATGTCCCTGTGCGAGTGTAACAGCCTGTGTCTGCTGAACAGATCTTCCAGAAAGTGCTTCCAGGCTCTCTTTAAGGCCAGGTGGATATAAGGAATCTACCACTTTCTTTGGACTAGTGCCTAATCAACTTCACTGCTTAAAATGCAAACCTTATTTCTTTATGTCTCCTTTGAATTTATCTGGCTTCAACTTCTGGCCATTAGTTCCTGGCTCTACCTTTCTGCCCTGGACAGAAGAACCCTTTAGCAGACAGAAATTTGCTGCAGAAACATTTGCTTAGGTAGCATTCCAAAGGCTACCTTAATGCTTGATAATGGAAGATCATTGCTCAGGATAAGAAAGGAATTGAAAGAATTAATGTTAGTCTATAGGGTGGATGCAGAGATGTCTGTGCTCCAAAGATGCCACAGCCTAAAAGGACAAAAACAGTCAAATGAGGGAAAAGTAATGAATATGGTTGCCATTGGAAAAGCATCTTCTTAGCCTTGTTTAATTGCCAGTCACTTGAATTGAGAAGGCTGGAAGTGTTACCAAAATTCAGTGAAAAAACCAAACTCCTTAACAGCATCCTTAACAGAGGTATACAATAGCCTCCTTTTCTGGACAGTTACAGCCTGTGTTTCAGCAACACTTGGTTCCCAGGAGGAGCAGCAGAACAAGGACTGATTCATTGAAGCAAATCTGGAGCTCAGCAGGGCTGAAATCCCACCATATTTCTATGACAGCATGTAAGTTCTGGGACATGTGGGTAACTCTGGGCCCAACTTTACAATATTGCTCATGCTACAGGAACACGCATTCAGAGCACACAGGAACTGCATTTGGCCCATCACTCTAGCAGGCAGATGAAGCACCGTGATGGGGACCTGCTGGAAGTTAGAAGCTGGATACCAGCTCAAACCTTTAAACCAAACACATTTGGAAAGCCATATGCCACCAGCCCGGGCAGTGAGGAGAAACCGTCTGTTTGCTCAGAGCCTGGTGCAACTCCCATGCATGGCAACGGAGATGGAGCTGGATGGGGCTCCTGGAAAGCACCTCTTCTTTCTTATTTTTTATTATCTTTAGCTCTCCTCATAAAACTTCCAGCACATGCAGGTGAAGGATTTGTGAATAGACAGGGGACACTCACCCCTGCATAAATACAAGTCTGGATACCTGACTGCTCCATGATCTCCCTGCCAGCACTTCTGAGCTGCAGCAAATGAATATCATTAGCAGCACGTCCCAGCCCCAGCACAAGAGCTTCCTTTGCTTTACTGTTGGCTTGGTAACAGCTGCTGTTGCTGTTTGAGGTGGCAGGAGGGCAAAACAGTGCTTATTGTATCAGAGCTCTTCAGGAAAGCCTTGTAGCCTCCTTGGCAGGGTTTAGCAGAGGCCAGGCACTCTCTGGAGCAATGGCCAGTGATGCTCTCAGGTAGTGCTCCTTGCTGTTGCAGCAGTGTCCCCATTTCCTCCAAACAAGGCTGGGGCAGGGGCAGAGCCCAGGGCTGGGCTGAGGCACGTGGAGCAGCAAAGGAGCAGCTGGGAGGAGTCACTGGACACAGACAGTCCTGATATATTCCCTGTAAGTAACAGGACAATGTTGTGTAGCTCTGCCCCATCCTGACCTGGGAACACTGAGAGTGAAACAGCAGTACAGGCAGTTCCTGAAGCAGAGACTCATGGCTTTTTCATATTCAGTGGGGCAGGTGAAAGGAGACCCATCCAAAATGCCACTTGCCTCCCTCTCTTCAGTGCATCAGCCAAGACAGACATCTGGAAGGAAAACTTGTGTTCGTGTTCAGATTTCACCAACAGCTCTGTGTAATGCAGCATGTAATGCAATTACCACCCACCTTTAATATGCTTTAATACAGCAGGCTGCGTGAAATCCACATCTAGGTCCCATTTTTAGTACAGTTTGGGTTTCTCTTCAGTGACAAGCACGTATGGATGCAAGAGCTGTCACTGAACATCACCTTTCTGTCCATGGTGGCAGGAGGAGATGAAGCTGTGGCTTCATCCTCAGCTTAAAGGTTTGAACTTCAGCCTTGCAAAACATCACTAGGTTCAGGTGACATAAATGCTTTGGAGAGAGAGGAAGAGTTTTTTTCTGGGTGATTTTTTGTTATGCCTTACTCTTCTGCTTCCATCTGATTACAACCAGGATATTGCCAAGTTTTCCAGACCACTATTTTTAATTCTCTCTCCCCTGCAACTCTCTGACTCCCTTGACCCACTACCATAATGGGCTTGCAGAGAAAAGCAATTGTGGGAACTCTGGGCCTTTCTGCTTTGTGAAGGACAGGACTATCTCCGGGCTGCCATTCATCCCATCAGCCAGAGCCCAGGGAAAGCACAATTTGCTGCAAGCCGATAGCAGCACGCTGACACTTAGCGGGATGGGAATGTGCTCTAGCCTGACAAGGAACAGTCACACATTGCATTAAAGGGAAAAAGGGGACAGGGAGGGGAGAGGGAAAGAGGTAGAGAAGGGGAGAAAAAGAAAAAAAAGAGAAGGAATTGTTAGCTATTCAGAAAATGCCCTGTAATTTGGGTGTCACTACTAAAATGTTAGGTCAGATGTTTTGATTGAATGTCAGTAGGAATTGTATGCTGGAGAGTCATGCTTCCCATTTTACTGACAGAGTAAACTAATGGGAGAATATTCCAAAGTGACTGATTTTTGTGCCAAGACTCTTTTACTGATATCTCAAAGTAGCACAGAATATGCCACTGCATGAATAAACACATTTTCCTCAAGTTATTTAAATAAATATATGTATTAAAAAAAATGAAAGTAAACTCAAACTCAGCTGGAAGAATGGCTGAGTCCCTGCAGCCCACCAGCCAGAGCTGGCAAGTCCATAAGATAAGCAAATATCTTTTTTATTATTTTTCTTTTTTTTTTAAACTCTCCCAGTGAGATCAACTTGATGATCTTCCCTCTACAGCCCATGTCTCTTTGGAAGAACAGTGCTGTTAATTTGCTCTCTCATATGACTGGATGTAATACACTTCCATAACCTTTTAACATTTTGCTGCTTGCATGGCATACCTGTGTCTTACTTATTGCTCATCAAATTATGCAGGGAACTCAGAGCCCTGCTTAGATGTCTTAAATACATCTGCATCAAAAATATGATTCTGTAATCCAGGCAGCACAAAATCATTATCACAGCCTCATCTGCATATTAGGATTCATTCTCCCAGCCTGAGAGTGCAGCACTGAAATAGCCAAGCATAAAAGAGATGGAGAATTTTCCTCAGGTGGTGCCTCATAAATCATTAGTTTCCTATTTACAGATTTTTTTTCCTTTGGATTTCCATCTATTTATTTATTTATCACTTTCCAGAATACAGAGTAATTAATATTATCTTCTCTGCAGACAGGAAAAATAAGAAAGGAAAAAAAGAAGCTATGTTGCCTGAGCACATTTACCAAGTCCTTTCCATTTGAGCTGGTGGGGATAGGCAGGTTGTGGAACAGAAAGAGAGTGGTTTAGGTTTTGGCCAAGAAGTTCTGAGTTCTGGACATGGCTCCTACCTCTGCTCCATATGCCCCGGGCAACCGTGAATAAATTCATCAAACCACCCTGGCAGCTCAAATGTCTCTGATTTTCAGTGGGACACACTCCTCAGTTTGGGCTCTAGCTCCTAAATGCAGATGGCTGGTTTAGAAGTCTTTGTCTTTTATCTCTCTGTGCTTTCCCCTCTAACCCTGAGACTTTGTAAGTACGCTCTGGGCTTTGTTCTGTTCAGGGCACAGACTTTTTCCCACTGAGTGCTGGTAAAGGTGCTTCAGAGGACATGCTCTCCATTAGGACCAGCCAGTTTCATCACTGCATTCATAAATGCAGGAGACATGGCATCCTCAAGTGTTTCATAACGGGAAACAAAAAAAAAATATTTCCCCAACTGGCTGGTGGTTTCCAGTGGCTCTGCTTATGGGTGTCCAATGTGAAAAGTTAAGGTGACCTGATTTAGGGACAGTAGATTTTCAGCACTTTTGGTAAAGCTGAATGCCAAAAAAATTCCTACTGGTGATTGAAATTGTAAGCCAAAGCTTTTTACTTGCAAATCACCAGTTCAATTCTGGCTCAGGCAAGCAGGCACTGGGAGTTGTTCCTGTCTGACAGTTGCATCAGTGGCATCTGGAAAATGAGCTGCTAAGTTTCAGCTTAATTCCTAGTGAATACATTACTAAAAACCCATTCAGTGCATACATCCTGGTACCTACCAACCGCAATTGCCTATGAATCATCAGGGATGCGTTTGTACAAACGATGCTACCACAAACAAATGGTAGTGATTGCATCATTCTTGCCTCAGCACAGAAATCAGACACTAAATCATAAAACCCATTTTGTTTCTTGAGGCCAAGAGCACAGAAGGAGAGGAAACAGGCCCAGATTTTGGGATCCAGAGCTAGATAGGTTTACCAATCCTATGAGCTTCACCTGAAATATTGCTGAGGAAAGCTTTGTGGACTGACAGAGGCAATGGCCTCAAGGGAAGGCAAGGAGAGCAAATTAATTATAATGTTGAAGTTAAACCAGAACAAAAGCAAGCGCAGGCAGAGCCAACTGTGAGTCCAATGAACCTCTCTAAAGCAGGAATTTTCCAGCAATTAATAAGGACTGTACCCTGATAAAGGTTACCTTGTCACTGCTAACACTATGTGATTTTCCCCCTATACCCATATCTATATTGTTTGTCAGGAATGAACTTTAATAAGATTATGCTGTCAGAACTCATCATCAGAGTGACCACACACATGGTACAGTAGATGCAGTGTAAAGATCTGCTTTGATTTTCTCCTCTGAGGTGCCAAAGTAGTTTCAAATATGCATTAGAGCCACTGGCACCAAGACAAGTCACGCAACAACATGGCAGGACTCCCCTCAGGAGCCTTCACTCAGAACACCAAGGAGAGGTGCAAAGACAGGCTGGTAAGAGGTGAGATACACAGATTCTGGTCCCAGCTCTGCTAACAGCTTTTGATAACTGTCAGGCTGGTTGGGTCATGATTTTTCCAGTATTGCAGTTTCATGTGTGAAAATGCCCACACAATTGGATCCTCAACTTGGACAAAAATTGCAGTGGTGGAGCATAGTGAGGTGGGGGAATCAAACCTACACCTGCACTGGAGTGTGCACCCTAGCTAAAAAATTACACCTTACATGTGGAGTCCTAAATGATCATGTGAATGGATGAATCTTGTACCTTTTATTCCCCTGAGCCTTCATGTCCTTTTCCATCTCCCTCTCCTTACACATATTTAGAAAATGGACAGGATTCTTAGCTACTTCACCAGATTACCTTTGAAAATGAATTAATGCTTGTAAAGAGCTCTGTGATTCTTGGATGGAAGGTGCCATAGGCACAGAGATTATAATTAAACTGCTAAACAGTGCAGCTGGATTTACTCAGAGTGCTGCCAACAACTGTGTGCTGTGCTATCAAGCAGAGCAAAACACACTTCCAACCAAAGGGACAGACATGACCCACATTTATGCCCTCAAGGCTGTTTGGAAAAAGAGCAACCAGCAAACTTCATCAAGTTTAGAAGGCTGCTTGAGGAAACAGAAGACTCCTTAGTAGTTCTTTGGGGCCAAGAGAGCACTGAAAGCCACCTCCCATGACCCATCACAAAAATATTGGGTGGAGGTGAATATTGTTGTTTTATTCAGCACACGAGACTGAACTGAATCTTCACTCTGCTCTATGATGGAAGAGATCAGTGAGGCCATTTTAGCTTGTATGAGATTCTGGGTAGGCTGGCTCTGTTCTACCTTCCAGACATGATTCTCATGAGGTCTTCTCCAGCAGGCTGGGTGAGAGGTGCCACTTGCAAGTCTTCAGAATTGCATCCTGACTCCCAGCCATCCAAAGTAATTTTGGCTGCTATGGAAAGGTGCAGTCACAAATGTTTGCAGCCCTGATCTACCACCCCCAAATAATAATATGAGGATGTATGAGGTCAAGTGGCCACCGAAGGATTAAGCAAATCATCTACCTGACACTCTTTATGCAGTCAGTTAACCATGATGTTGAGTACATTATTATGATCTGAATTAATGTTTGGATCTGTGGAGAGGTAAAGCCCAAAAGTGTGACCACTTTAACTCAAGGGAAGTTCATTACAACCCAGCCTGCAACAGCCCAAGGTGAAGAGAGTAATGTGAACAGCCACAGTGACAGTCATGGCATTGGCACGACAAGCCTGCTCTGATGCTCACTCCTTCTCCTCTACTCTAACCATACTCCTAAGAAGTGTTCCCAGTTTTTCCTGCAGGCATTCTTAGCTCCTACAGGGAGGAGAGGAGCACTCCTGAGCACCACTATTGTGTGCTCAGCACTTACTAGCACTGAGGCTTTAGGTAAGTTAGGGATATAGATACAATAGGAGCCTCCAAAGCATTCAGGCATTGCAGTGGTAATACAGGATGGAGGAAGTGATAATATCTGTCAGACTCGTGTTTATTAACCATTTTATAATCACAATACATGCAATTACAGTTTGACAAGACACTGCCAATGTGAACAACATCTGGAAGCGTACTGGGGTCTTCAGAATGAGTACAGTTTCGTTTCCATTATTTGCTTCTGCTGAGTGTAGCAGTAAACCGTAGTTAATAAAGGGAAGCCAGCTTTTATGGGCTAGGAAGACAGTAAATATATGCAAAATGGTTTGTTGAATCTAGCAGTGGGGTGCCATAAGAGGCTTCATAAAGCAGGGATAGAGTTTAGCATCATTCTTTTAGGGCTAGGAGTGATGCAGAATAAATCTCTCTTGAGTCTTCTTACTGACAGCCCCAGTTCAGATGGTGTATACACAGGCAGTGCTTCTTTCTCTGCAGAGTTTCTGTTAATCACTGTTAATGCCAGTCATCAGATCACTAATCATTTGAAACAAGAAGCTGCAGATATTAAGACAGAGATTCAGAACAAGATAAATTGCACAGATCTCTCCAGGGGCAGGATGAAGGTCTGAGCCCACTGATGCTGCCTGGTACAGCATGAGGCTGTTTGCCTTACTAATCTTTATTAGGATAGGAGCTACTCTACTCTGGCACAGAGAAAGAGGCAGGAGGCTTGAGAAACCTTCCATGGCCTCATGGATCCAGGAGTAGATGTGGCCAGACCCTGACCATGTCTGTCTGTCTGCAGAGGATGGGAAGAGTATAATAAACCTTCCCCATGGCTATGCCCTACCAGACCCAAAGTCCACGTGTTTTGCAGCAGTTTGGCTACCAAGGTGCAAATGCCCATAGCCACACATGGAATTAGCAGCCTCATGGGAAACCAGGATTTCCTAAGTCCCACATCACCCTTCTGGCCCAACCTGATTCTTTCTGTTGACTACACAAACCCGAGAGCTGAAGCAACACCGTTTTCTCTTGCCGCTGGGGAGGGTTTAAGAGCAGCTGCATGGACAGAAACTGTGGTTCTTCTGATGGCAACTTGTGTCTCAGTTTATCACTTGTGGTCCTGGAAACATGTCCTGAGTTGTCTGAAACAATTCATTTTTCTGCTCAGAGCAAAGGCAGTGAAAAGGTTATGCCACTGCAGTGCAAATTTTCCTTGTAAATCAGATTCTGAAGACAGTGCCTGGCAGCCACCTCCTCTGACACTGTTAAAATCCTGAACCAAGGGCATGTGCCTGCAGATGTCAACATGTGGATTTACATGGCAGTTTGGGATGTGGGTCTCTGGCTGAATTTGCATGTACTACCAATGTCAGCTTCATCTCATCTGACGATGGCACTTGGTGTCCTCGGCGTGAGGCGTTTTGTGGTACAGGCTCTGCCATTTTAACACAGGCTCACCTCAGAGGGGTTGGAAGCAGGGAGACAGCAGCACAAATACAGGACCCAGGGCCTCTCAAAGGCAGGACTGGACAAGGTAACAAGCAACAAAACTGGATGTGCAGGGGAGGAGGGGGGGAGGAGGCAGAATAGACTCGTGGCTTGATCTTGCCCAGAGCTGATTTCAACAACTTCCATGGGAGTCAGGACTATTCCATATTTAACAGTGGGAATGCAGATAATTGTGAGATTGAACCTTACAGGAGACCATGACTTGCCAAAGGGAAAATCAAATAACATCAAAGCAATCAAGGCAATTCTTCAGGAATTACTGAATGAAATTCTATGGCTCAAAGAGAACCTTAGGCTACATTAATTACAACTGGTAGATCTAAAATCTGCTCACAAGTAATGTCCATTTCTATTTTGTTCTTGCTCCCAAGATTTTGTCTTGAAGCCCAGATCTGACTGAAGCAAAATGGGGAACAAAAGAATGAGAAGGAGCAATTCCACATGATGTCTTTAGAAGAAAATCTGTCCAGAGACAGGCAGTGTAAATACCTACGGGGCAGATGGGTGAGGGCAGAGTTCTGCTTGCCTTCAGTGAATAAATGGAGACAGAGCCAAGGAGGCTGGTGAGATGTCCCCACAAAGCCTGGGTGTAAATAAGCCTAGAGATACCTGCGTAAACAGAGTCTGTCTTGCTAAATTCCTTAGCACAGCCCAGACACCCAACACAACCACCAGTGGGGCTGGTTCCAGATCCCTCTCTGCTGTACACCACAGTACAGACCAACATCACAGCCATTATCTCGCCAATCACAGAACAACTGTGGCCCCCCAGGTCTCCCCATCAGATTATATCCCAAGCAGAAAGCAATTGTGAAATCCTGCAGCTCTGCAAACACTCATTTAACGAGTGATGAAGGACAAGGTGTGCACATCAGTACTCCTCAGGCAAAAGCACAATTCAGATCTTGCCTTCCAGACCACTTTTCAGCATAGCCCTGAACCTTTCAAGTCCTATCTGAGCTAAGGAATCTCCACTGTTATTCTGAGGATCTCTTTGGGGCTGTGCTGGTAAATGCTTCATTGGATTGGCAGTAATTCAATGAATTGTTTAATCTTTCTCAATCGATTCACAGAGAAAGGACGGAGAGAGTAATTTTTTTTTAATCTCCTTTTTCTCTAAGCTTCTTTAAGAGTGAGTTCTCTCCTCTCTCCCCTCTTCCAGCACTCAGCTGCATTTCCATGAACACACTCACCCTGGACCACAACACCAGCTTCCCCTGGTACAGACTGGGTGCTCTATCACTGCTGGTGGATAACGTCTCTGAACAAAAATATCTGGGAGATGGTGACATTTTCTAGAGAAAACAAGTGATTTGCTTTCATTTTGGGTAAAGTGCAAGCCAATGAGCTGCTAAGTTAACTTTAGGAGCTTTAGTTCCTTCATATCTTCCCCAACTGCCTACCAAAA
Organism: Trochalopteron elliotii; assembly: GCA_024734555.1. Lineage (NCBI taxonomy): Eukaryota > Metazoa > Chordata > Aves > Passeriformes > Leiothrichidae > Trochalopteron > Trochalopteron elliotii. The sequence goes on along the minus strand of JANPWX010000651.1, from coordinate 1,256,293 downwards.
AGACCTTGCAAAGCATTTGCGCAATATCAAGGTTGCTTCTCCAGATGGCTAAAGCAGTCCTGCATGTTTCTTTTTAAAAATTCCCAACTGTTGCTGTCCATTTCCTAACACCATGCTGCATAACATGGTGTAAACCTCAGCCCCTAAGAAGATAAAAGTTTTCGTCTGTGTTGGGTGCAGTTTATATACACTTGCATCGTCCTGATGAAGTTAATCTCCACATCTTGTATGTCTACAGCTTACTGGGAATACTATCCTCAGTTAAATGCTTATGCAGGCAAATAAGAAATTCTGCATTTCTCCATTTCAAAAGCAGAAGCCTTGCTCAGGAGCTTCATGAAGTGGATGAACTTTCAGGAGGGGCTGAGTACCTGGCAAGTCTGATGTAATATCAACGGCTGGGAATCACACAATTCTGCTGAAGCATGGTTTGTATTAGACCTACAGAGAGGTCTCTTCAGCCTGTCAGCACAATGGGGAAGCCAAGTTTGTACTCCAAGGCAGTGTATAAATCTTCCAACTACCAAAATTCAGTAGTATTGGATCCAGAGTTCAGGTTTAGCTTTATTTCAGAATACACGCACAAATGTAACATCAGTAGGTAAATAAAACAGCCTGATGGGAAAATACTCATCATAATTTACCCTTCTAGGAGAGTAAAGAATTTTTCTTCACTCTGAGCTATTAGAAAATTGGCTTAATGCAACTACTAATTAAGCTAGTGTTTTTTCCCTGAATCATCAGCTACATTGTAATTTCTACCAGACAAAAGGGCCCCATGGTTCATCGGGTGAGGCCAGAGAAAGGATATTGAAAATTATTGTTATTGCTTTATGACAACCTCTATCTCCCATGCTGTTTTACCCCTTCCTGAGTAGTTTCCTTGATTCTCTCCTGGATTCCTAAGTTTGGAAGTTACAGCATGGGTCCAGTCTTAAAACTGTTTTCTAAATGGGAAAGATATATAAGTAAAATATAACATCCAAAAACGAGGAACTGTTTTTACTAGAAGTATCAGATCCATCATTATAGTTGTTATTCTGTTTTACTTACTCTATATATGTCATCCTAATAGTCTCCCTCAGGTGAACTAACAATGATTCCTCAAGTCCCCTCCCAGAGACATATAAGATATTTATGATGAATGAGATTCCAAGAGCTCAGATATTTAATTTTCAGCTACCATGGTTAGTGATGATTAAGATCCCTTTGTTTTTACAGTGTTTCTTAAATAAAGTGCAAACACATTCTGCCCAACACCATTAAAGAGTGAGACACATGGGAATGCCAGTGGAATTGCTAAGAAAGGTACTGAAACTGGCCAGGCACAAAGTAAATACACATGACCACACATATATACAACTATGCATGCTTGTGCATGTGTAAACAATGCACCCTTACACAGATATAGATGTATAGGCAGTTATTTGTGCTCCTGTCTGGCCTTGACTGCAAGTTGTCTTAATGTCTGGGGATTTCCACTAAAATACCAGCTTGATTTCCCACCAGAAAACATGGGAAAATTTAATCAACCTGTCTAGGTACTCAATGAATATAATTCCCTATTCACAACTGATGAATCAAACAGATAGTCCTAAGCAAACAGTACTTGCTGGGAAGTCACATGAGAGCAGGAAGAGGAACAGAATAATTGGCAAGAAGAAAGCCCAGCTCACAAAAAGTCCCTTCCCAGCATAACACCCCCTGATGGACTAGCTGGGTTTGTTCCTCCTGTGATTGCACCACACAGAAGTTCACTGAGTTATATGGGGTTTTTAGGGAGGATTATTGCACTGTAGCTTGAGGCAAAAGAAGATTTCACATTCATACATGGGAATCCAGATGCTCACCTCCTTTTAGCTCCTTCCCCCAACTTCTATTCCTATAGGATCCTATAACAATGCCTATCAGAAATACCAGGTTATTCAAAGCTCTGTCTTTCCTCATTCCTTGGCTCACCACTTCTGTTCTCTGTCTGCAAGCTGCAGATCACATGAAGATTCCCCAGGCTTTTGATAACACAATTTCATATTCTGTATTTCCTTGACTGTATAATAGAGCTGACTTTAGCAGAAATTGCCCCCAAATGTTGCAAACCATGAAATGTGAATTTTCCCTGTGAAGTGACTGTCTATTCAATCTCCTCACTTCCCACCAGATATCAAGGCAATACTTTTATCCTTTTTGTTTTCTGCTCCTCAGGTGCTCTCCAGATGTAGCTGATGTTTTCTCCCAAGGTTCAGTCCCCCAGGCAAATATCTATATACATTACACACATCTATACCTCTATATACAACTGTAAGAATTAGCAAATAACTAAATAAACACACAGAAAAACCTATTATAATCTACAACAGCTTCATGAATTTATAACATATGGTGGCAAAGCACTATAAAAACTGTAAACTACAAAGAGGGTTACACAGCCCCATTCATTTATCATGTTACAATGAGTAATTTGTGCACCAGGCAGGATAGAGAAAACCCACACTGTTGGAGTGTGCATATGTATTTCTGAGGCTCACACTAGAGAGCCTTTTATAAAACACACACATGATTTGAATTCCAAAGCAAAAGCACTGAGAGGCAGTGCATGGGCTAATATTGTTATAATGGTGTATGCAGAGCTTAGGAAGAATGGGCACTAGCTGACCTCCTTTACTGATAAGAGTATTTCCAAAGACTCCACATTTCTGCACAGTTCAGAGTCTGTCCATTTAGAAGTTGAGCTCCAGCCTAGAGCTGTAAAATTTCTCCTTGCTGTTGTTACAGAAATGGCAAGATGGTGCTCAAAGAAGAAATCATGGCTGGGTGCTCCTTCTGCTGATTCTGATCAAGTTCCACTCATTTTTGCCTCCTTTCACGTGTCTGGTGAGGGTTATGTTGAACCACATTCCCAGCTGGGTCCATGTACTCATGGTCCAAGCTCTGTTTTATATTCAAATCCACAAATTCTTACTGACAAAACAAGACTGGTGAAGTTAAGTGCTGCATTTCCCTAGAGGGCTTCTGACCACCGCAGTGTCTCACAATAAATCCCCTAGATTTTCCAGATAGCACAGAGCCCCGTAATTCACATCTACCTGCTCCTGATCTGACATTTCATATTTTTCATTTCCAGCTGGCAAAGAGCTTTTATGAAACACATAACACATGCCACATGCTCTGTCCTGGAAATGGATTAGTTTTCCCAGTGGGACCAGCAAATGATGTAGGCTGTGTCCCAGTTGTCATGTCCCAGTGCAAATGGTTAAGATCTTCTTTTTATCTCAGCAAATGCCCCATGGAAGCTTGAGTTGGGTTTGGGCCCTTGGGTCATTGCTAAGCAGTTTCTCTTTCATCCTTTTCAGCACCAGCAGACACAGCTTGAAACATGTATACAAGATGCAGCTTTACAGCATCCCTTATTCACTGGTACCTTGGAGACTCCAGTTCATTGAAAGTAATAAAACCAGATCATCAAAAAGAATTCTTTTGAACAGGCTTTGGGCTCTGCTGTGCTACTTGGTTACGGATATTCATCTTCCTGGAAACTGTGCTGTTTGATTCAGCACCGGCAGGAAAGCCTCAGCTGCCTCCCCGGTGCATTAACCCCTCGAGTGTTGAAATCACAGTCCTTGAATAGCAAAACAGTTATCACTTATAATTGCTTGAGGGAAGAAGCAGATTTTATTCTCCCAGATGCATCAAGGGTGCACACTAGGGTCAAAGGGTTTCCCTATCCTCATCCTGCTCCAGTGATGCAATGGGCTGTGCACAAAGGGAAGAGGGAGCAAAAAGAAGCAGCCTCTGCTGGTTACTGCTACAGGCAGGCTGTGGCTCCTGTAGCAAAGGATGCCATAGCACTTAATCCAAACTGAAAACACAGGCATTCTGATACTTGGGGCTCTAACTTTCTGTTAACCTTATATATCTTGTGATCCTGTGTGTCTTACAGAGCCCTGATGTCAAGGCTTTAACCCAAACCCCTCTGATTTGGCAGGGGGAGCGCTGTTGCTGTTGTCACAGTTGCCAGAGTTCTGGTGCTTTTTGATTGCATCCAAACTCTCCCTTCTTTCATCTTTCTCAGCTAGAGAGAAGAGAAGGTCAACACTGGCACCATGAGCATACATGTACAGCCCCTGAGTTACATTTCTCTAAATATGGAAAGAGCAAGGATGGTGCAGCTGGGCTAATTCTGTCTGAGTGATGGGCAGACTTAACTGCAGATTATTTGCATCTGTGCTTGCAGGTCCAGGAGGACCAAAGTCTGAACTGCTGCTCTGGTCCCTCTAGGGCTGTGTGTTCTTCTGCCCTGAGACCTCTTTGTTGAGCTCCATCTTCACCCTGGAGCAGCAAACCCAGCTTGTTTGCAAAATTCCTTCAGTAGAACGTATGCTGGGTTCCAAGACTCCCTTGAACTGCAGCTTGCCAGCTGCTGGGGAGGAGCTGCAGAAGAGACCACTCTATCCATTTGGTCTCTTTCTTATTTTCTTTTTCCAGACTCCACCACCATCCTCCATTACTGGTCAACTCCAGGGATATGGGTTAGATGGTTATTTGATACCTCTTGTGCTCTGTCTCTCATATTGCACTGGTGAAACTCCAGTACTGAAGATGAGTGGAAAGAGCTTCACTTTCCTAACTCCCTCTTTATTTCATTTCCCTTGTGAGACCTCATATCAGGAAAACATATGGTTCCTTTTCATTAGTGGTTTCCAAATAGATGCAAAAAAAGAGAATGTTTAAATGCTCCCTTTGAGCCTCCCTCTCATTGCCCTGCCTGAAGCTGAACCACATCTGCCCTGCTGCACTCTTGGCACCAGAGAGACTGTCTGAGGCTTCAGATCCAGATCACACAACAGAGGCTGCAATCAGAGCATCCTTCTTTTCCCAGAACAGCTCTGCCAGGGACAGTGTTGGAAGGAAAATGGCTGAAGTTTCAGATCAGCTGAGAATAAATCAATGCAGGATCCCCAGGAGGTCTTTTTTACACAATCGCTTTGTACTAGAAGAGCAAGTGGAGGAGCAGGAGAGTAGTAGCTGGAATTGATCACACCTGATTACTTATTAAAGTTTGTAAGGAAAGATGTTGGAGGGAAAAAACAGCAGGAGCACCTTTTATGACTAGTCTAGAAGGGGTTGGGGGAAAGGGTGAGGAAAATAGCTCAAAATTGACTCCTACAATGTCCTATTACATTATGACCCCATATTTTTTCTCTAGATTTCATCACTAGTTCATGTATTCTGGGGCAAACGTGAAACCAAACACTTGTGAGGGATCTGAGGTGAGTCAGGATGCAGACAATAATACATGCACAACTACTACATGAAAAAATATTATAAAGAGGCCTCAACTGAACTGCATGTATGAGTTTGTTTCTGCACATCTCTGTACAGATACACGCCTGTGAGGATATGCAGTTCCCACTCTGCATGTACGAGCATGTGTTTGCACAGGTACATAAATCTGACATTGAAAGATAAAGATCTTTTTCCATGTGGCAGTGGCAGTGCATGTCATGCACATGTCTGAACACAGCCCCCCCAGAAGTACTGGGTTTTATGCAGAGAGCCTAATGCAAGTTGGTCATAAGCAGGACAGCTCCTAAGCTACTGCAGTGTTAGTTAAGAAAGCAACATCTCTTCATAAAACTTAAAATAAGCCCTACATCAAAAACAGTACAAAACAACTCTAAACCCTCAGGCTATTGCAGGATTACACTGTTGTGAAATACATTATCCAGCCTTTAAAGTCATCTTTGACTATCTGCCTGGGGTCATCCAGACAGCCCAAACTCTCAGCTACCTAATACCAAAAAACAGTTGAGCTTGCAGATGTTCCCAGGAAGGCAGTACGTCAAGGTCCAAGCTCTTCCTGCAGGGAGAGACCAACGGGATTATATTTGAATTTTTTGTTTTCTATAATAATGGCTCAGCAGAGAATTAGCTCCAACACAACCTGCTGTTGGAGGGAGATCTACTGTTTTTGGTGGCAGGAAAAGAAAAAACAAAGAGTTACTGGACTCCTGTGAATGAGTCATTGCATCAGAGGCCTGGAAGCAGATAGGCTATTCCTTAGCAATAAAGAACCGAGACACAGTAATTTCCAATAGATGGATTTGCAGGAAGAGTTTTCTATTTTATCCACAGCAGGCACACCAACTTCAGTTTCCAGCTGCTGTTTCTGGTTAGCCAGTCAAGCTTCTAATTGGATCTCCTGTTGGACATTATCTGTGGGACACACCAGGGTGGGAGCAGGGGGCCAGGCTGCTGCCTTGCCAACACAGCCGAGCCCTGGCAGTGCCCTGCAGTGAGATCCAGGCACACAGGGACTACGTGCAAAAATTCAGTCAATGTACCACAGAGTCCCCAGTCCACAAGGAGCTGCTTATCCCTCCATCCCAGGGCAGCAACACACCCAGCCAGCCTTGCATGACCCTCCCATATTGGCCAGTCCATGATGGTTTTACACACGGGCACTCTGGACTGTCCATCCTCAGCCCAACCTCTTTTGTGCTTCTAAACAAGCCCAGGAGAGGGCTGGGATCTCCAGGCAAGATGAAGTGGTGTGAATTAGCCTGTCAGAGGCTTAACCAAAGGACAAGTCAATGCTATCAGCACAACTAAATCCAGCTTCCCTTCAAGAGGCAGCTGGACACTTTAGTGCAAGAAGATAATTGTCCTGGGCAGCTCTGCAACACTTCTTTGCTTGACACGAGGAACTCTCAGAAAGGAAGTCCATGTGTTGTGGACCTCAAACTGACAGGATGAAGGTGTTGAGCTGTCCCCAGCATCCAGACAGCATCTTCCAGGCAGCAAGAGGAAGTGTGAGATGAAGAAAGGGTGTTTTTCTGTGGAAACAATGATAAGTGTAGAGGATTTTACTGTTCACTCCAATAACTGAGATGCCACTTTTTTTCCCTGCTGATTTTAAAGCACATTTGGCCACTCCTTTCCTTGCTTACCAGCTGCTGCAATGGTGCGTTTTGAAATTCTTACTGAGGAAAATTGGCATAACTTTTATTTTCTACATAAGAACAGTAAACACTAAAAAAAGTTCAAAATCAAATTTCCATTAAAGCAAAGGCCACCTCAGGATCAGACAGGTGGCTCCACTCCTGTGTAACACGCCAGTGCCAGAATGCCTCATCCAGTCAGTCCTGACAGGAGTTTCCCAGCAATCTCTCCTTGGCCTGGCACCACTACTAACCTGAAGACAGATTTCTGTACTGTAGGAACTAAGCAGTGCAACTGCTTCTTAAGAAGTGATGAAGTCCCTGGCCATGTACAACATGTCACTGCTGTTCTTTACAGGGTACAGCTGTGAAAGTGCTTGCACTCAATTTATCCTTCTGTTGCTGGAGATTTACAGGGAAAAAAAGCACAGTCTGTGCTTACCAAGGAGCAGTGGGGGTTGTCCTGTGAGCTGTGTGTTTCTAGAGCTGCAGACACTTGTGTCCCCAATGCCTGTGCCTGTGTGTGCAGCTGGCCACTACAGAGTCCCTGTGTTGTGACCTTGGGTTCAGTCTAACCAATGAGCCAGATAATCAGTTTGTGTTAACATAAACAGAGGCAGTGGCAGTCAGAAAAGACATCAGAAATCAAACCTGAGGAATTAGGGGGAAAAAAATTCATTAATTACCTCTTTGCAATGGCAAATGCTTTCCACTCACTCTTTTAAAATGACATTTTACCTGCTATTAGTTTACTGTAAGTATCTCTGGTGCTGCCTTCCCTCACCACAGCTGATTCCCTCAAGAACAAAATTAAATTTAAGCTACTAAAGTTGGATCTTTCTGAAGTAAAAAGAATCTTTAAAAATGGATTTTTTTTAAAGGTCATTTTGAACTTTATCTGAGCACACATGGAGACGCAGGCCATTCAGCTAAATAATGCCACCTGACCACCTCCTGTCACCATTATTAGAATAGGAATATCATTTACTAGAATAGGAATATCCCATATCATGGCATGGAAAAAGTGGAAGGCTTTCTGCTCATTCTTTTTATTCCTCTTCTAATTTTTGGAGATTTTAATGCTGTTCATTTTTATAGCTGCTTCTTCACTTTCCACTTTCTTTAATAACCCATAGGAAAGTCATAAACTTACACTGAAGGAAGACATCCTGATTTTGACCCAAAGCAAGACAGACTGCACTTCCTGCTCTTATGGGATCAAGCTGCATTCTCTAGGGTCCCATCTGCTCCTCACCCTTAGCATGTCCTGCCACACTGGATGGTGTCAGAGTAGTCCATCCTTCTCCTTGACATCTTTCCCTCTTCCAAAAATTCAGCTTTACAAATTAAATAAATATAACCCATTACTATATTCCTAAGCACGTGCTTAACTTCAAGCACCAGAACAATCATGAGCTTCTTTTGTGAGTTTATGCTTCACTGTGAATTGGTACAGTCTGCGACACCAAAGCCCTGCTCCAGAGGGAGTTCAGGGATGTACAATGTTTATCCCAGCAGTGTCCCTATCTGCCAGAGAAACCTTCACCACTGACCTGAGGATCCAGAAATAATTAACTTCACATTATCTTCAACATTATCTTGACAGCAAAGGCTGGCATGGGGAGATGACTTTGCACTGCCAGGCTCTAGTCTGAAAAAACACAGACTCTTTAAAGCATGGATTTCATTTCCAGACGTGTTAGATCCACCTCCCTCCTGTCAGCTGAAGGTAAGGGGGGCTGCACACAGCTTGCTGTGTGATGAGCCCTGCGGCAACACTGCACGTTATTTACTGTACCTAGTTCTCTCCAATCATGACTCAAACGAGGCCATATTTATTGAAGAGACACTTGAAAATGTCCCATGGCATGCTCTGTGTGAATGGGGACTTCCCTTAAATGGAATTTCAGCACTCCACCTCTTCCTGCAGTGGCATTGGTGTCCCACTTCACAGCTGCCTGGTCTCTTTGAACAGGCTTCCCTTTAACAACGTTCAAATATTTAATTTGCCAAGTGCTGTGGGAATCCCAAAGGTTTGGAAGAACTATCTATTATAAATGACAAAACATGACATTATTATAGGTAGCCTGCCTACTCGATGTCATCTGTGTTCTGTGCTGCTCCTTTAATGAGGCTGTCTTTCAAATCCTGAACAGAATAGAAAAAGATCCTGATGCCAGCACTTCCCAGGTACTCTAAAAATTAAAACAGCCAAGTCCTTTTCAATATAAAAATGTCTGCTTTCTAAACCCTAAAACCCTCATGCTCAGAGGAATTGCTTTTAATATTCTGTTATTTAGTTGTACAGGCATTCAGAAGGAGGTTGTTCGCAGCCACCCAGTGCAATTCAGTAAGTGTTCCCCTGAAACCTAACCACACAGTGCCCTCTGCTGCAGTTTTCTCCAACATATTAAAAGAAGAAAAAAGAATGAAACAAGAATAAAAAAAAAAGCAACAAAACCCCAGCCATGCTTTGCAGCCTATCCTCTGGCTCAAACTGAGATAAGCAGATGGTTTGTTAGCACTTATCAATGACTCAGTAACATCCAAAGTACTACACAAAATACTTTAGCCAGAGAAGAGTCAAAATAACAAAATGAATTCCATACAAGGGACAGTGAAAGCAATTGAAAAATCAGGCAGGGAATGCAGCAGTACTAGCAGCTCCCTGCCTTAGCCTGGCTGGCCTGACTCTCCAAGCAGAACTCCAAACCCAGTAATTTTAGCTGAATAACTAGCTTCTATACTCTCATTGCTTTGTTCTTCCCACCACCCTCAACCCCATTCACCACATCCTCCAAACATTCACGAGAGTTGTGTGAACAAGCCAAAGACATGGGAGATGCAAGGGCAAAGCCCACACTGCCTTCACAGCTGGGTAACCCACACCACACGGAGCTGGCTCAGCTCCTGCTGAGCACCTTCTCAGGAGAGAAGGAGGGGCTGGGAATAAGCAATTTCTGTCATCTTACTCTTGATTTTGACAGCCGTGCTAGCAGTTGACATTCCAGGGGAGACAGGGTCTTTGTGGAATACCACAGAAAATAAGGACAAACACAAAACAGCCTTGGGAAACTCAAGGCCAACAAGATACTTCAGCAATTCTTACTTTGAGCTACTATCACTTCGGGCTCAGTTAATTAAAATCAATAACTGCATTTGTTTTGGTTTGGAGTTTAGGCCTTCACTGAACAGTACTAAGGCTTTTGTTCACAGATTCACCAATTATAAAGTCAATAATTTTAAATTAGCTAGACATACTGTGAATATTGTCTTGGCAATGTAAGGCACCTCTGAACACAGGGATTCAGGGAATGCACAGGCATTAAGATTTTAAAGCAGCACCTTGCTAGTGCTGTGGATGAAGAACAAAAACATTTCAGATAGTCCATAAGACTATGTTCAGACCCTGTCACAGATGCAAATATCAGTGTTTGAGACCATTTTATGCTGATTTCTGGTTAACCTGCTAGAAGAATAGGGTCCACCTGTAAACTATATCAAGAGTCAACAAGAGGACAATCTCTAAAGACCCGAGGGTTGAGTCTTACCACCAAAGCCTAGAAAACTCAACTGGCTTTAAAACTGTACTATTAAGAAATGTTGAGTTTGTTGCACATTTGGCCTGATACTCAAGATTTCCAGACCCATGTTTTCAAACTCTTGTTTGCACAAGGAGCTTAAAAAGATGATAAAGATTCTCTCCCCATCACTCTCTTTGGTAAAATACAAAAATTGAGAGACTTTTAAAATCATGAGATTTGACAGCAGTCTGGGTTTGTGCCTGAGATGTGCTGTTGTTCAGCAAAGCCAAGAAATTTATTTGAGAACAAATAAATGTTTATTTGAACCTTCCCTGAAATTTGAGCTTCATCCATCTCTAAACCTTTAGAAAACACCAGTCTGTTAAGTCTCCTTTCCACAATACCTTCTCCTGTGCTTCCTGCATCATCCTGGGTCCCAGCCAGGCCTGGAAGCACCAAATAACCACAAGGAAGATTGTTCCTGGAGATCACCACCCAGAAGCAGAAAAATATTGTAAGCTCCTTGGGCGGGCCTGTTTTTACTGAAGGATCCACCTTACTGAGCAGATGTGAAACCTTGAATGGAGCCAGAAATTCAGCCAACAGCTTATCAGTACCAGTTACTATGAAAATCAACGAATTCCACTGGAGCAGAAAAAATCCTAAAAGGACGGCCCCTTTTGACACATGGAATCAGCAACATTATTCTGATCAGCAGGGAGCAGAACATGTGTGAACAAATATGCACAAAGGGCAGTGTTCTTAACTCCAGAGATTCAAAGATATCCAGCCTGCTTGTCCACAGAATGGAAGACAAAACCAAGGAGGAGACTACAAAATGTGTGGGGATCTACATATAGAGAAAGATCTCTCTGACATAGTTACCCCAAGAGTCAAAAGCTGGGAGAATCTCTGTTCAGCACAGTATTTACTTACCTAAAGGAAAAAGCATGTAAATAGACTTTAAGAGACACACTTGATAATAAATCTATGACAAAAGGCAATGTAGAAATCTGTGCTTTTGGATTTATTACCTAACCTTCCTGCTGAGCATTCCCATGCAGCTGCAGGATAAAATAAATTGCACTAGCTAAAGAAACTGTAGGAAACATTTGAATCTTCCTTGTTCTGAAATATTTACCTGTGATAGTTTTGACCATCTCTCAAGTGGAGAAGGGCACAGTGGACAGATGAAGACACCAGGAATTTCACTGGAAGAGAGGATTGCAAAAGGGAATAGACTCCAGCTGAGACCCCTGCATGCGAAGTGCAAGAGTCGTCTTGCTAAAACTGATTAGAGCTAAAAAACCCAAACCACAAAACCACCTTCATTAAAATACTCTTCTGGGAAATGTGCAGCATATGACTACTTAAAGGAACTGGTTTTGCTTAGAAATACAGCCAAGTTTCCATATTTCTGAAAGATTAAGGACGTTTTTTATCCTTTATGTCTGCATTTCATTTCTTTTCCTTTCTCCTTTAAAAAGCCTTCATAAGAATACCAGAAAGGAAAGGTGACTTTAGAGCATGGCAGATGGACACCAAGCTGTTCATTAAAACAGATAAATAAAGGGTTTATCCTGTAAAGCAGCTGAGTACCAGAACTTTTTCTATCAGCTGTAGAAAAGCTTCTGGCTTGCAGCACTTAACACAACTGAATCGTGGAGGCCATTATTCCACAGGTTTACATCCACTGAGTCTCTCTCACTTCATTAATGCTTCAGTGGGGTAAAGGGAGACCCTGGTCTACATAAATCCTTGGAGCCTCCTCACTGCTTTCCCTCACACTGCAGCCACCTGAGGAAGCAGGCCTGGTACTCTCTAAAGTACTATTTATTGTAAAATAACATCTTGTTGATGATGGAACATCACCAGCAAACTCTGTGCCCTATGCCTATAGAAGGACACACTCTCTAAGTGTTGGCAATCTAATTAAGGCATGTTCAGAAAAACTCATGCTCACCTCAAAACTTCATCATAACGATATGATATAAAAATTAAAACACTGTTCAAGGGGCATTAACCATAAATTTTAGACTAAAAGTATGACAGGTAAGATTAGATGAGACACATTCAGCAGACCACCAGAGTCAAATTTTGAAACTGAGGACTACCAACATCACGTTTGCAGAAAAGCAGATACACAGTCATATCTCACTTGCAGGCACAAACTAGCAGATGGTTTGCAAAACCAGGAAAGTGAACTTGAAGCACCCACTCTGACAACTTCACAAGTATGAGTTTTGCATGGAAAACTTACACATGTACATCTTTAGCAGATGCAGGTCCTAACTCTACCACTTTGATTATTTCCTTTTAACTGCCTTGCTTCTGCTACCTTTTAAAAAGGATAACAGCTTCTCACTATTTATTCAAGATCTTGAAGAAAAATTATTCCTGGTGGGTCTTGAGCTCCCCCCATTGACTTCTCACTAGCTGCTGCTATCCAGGCCTCATTCCAACTCGGCCACTGTCCAGACAAGCTTTTCTGGGTGAGATGTTGAATTTTTACAACAATGAAGATGTGATTGCCCTCTGTTGTGTGTATGCTCACTGTATTTCAGTTGTACCACTGTTAGCAGAAGTTATTGCTCTGCCTGGCCTTTCCTGGAGAGTCCTGCTACTCAGCTGAAGAGATTATTTTCCTCTTTCTTTCAATTTTTTCCTAAGATCTTCCCCCTTTCTCCCTGGCCAAATTCTTGTGTGATCTGAGACACTTTCCTTATCTCAGCCTGGAGCCCAGGGTTTGGATTCTGTTCACCATCAGCACTCCAACGAGCTGACTTAACGTACTTAACGGTGCCAGAATTTATGAATGTGCCAGAAGACTTTTGATATCATTTGCCATGAACACTAATCCATAAAGTCTGAGCTTCAGGCCATCCACATGTCACCCAAAAGGCTGGCAAACAAATCAGGTTGTCAACAGCCTCCAGCATGGCTCAGGCTCCACTGACTCTCCATTGTTGGTGTTGACAAAGGGCGTAGCCATGCTCATGGCTAAGGACTTTGGCTGTCTCCTGGCTTATGGCCAATTTCTACAGTAATCCAATGAGAGACACTTGTTATTTTTTTCTGAATAAATAACCAGCACCTCTTTTCTTCCTTCTACCCATGAAATACTTACGGCTTTGGGGAGATGTGGAGCTCCTTCTCCAAAACAGGAAATGCAGTTCTAAAATGCAACATCCTTATTTGTCTCCTGATGCAGATAGGTGAAGCTCCCAGAACACCAGTGAAGGCACTGCAATAATATGAGAAAGACTGAAGCCACAGTTTAGGTCTTTTGTCACCTTCTTGGTCTTTAAGGTACATTCTCTACACTTTCTTATCTGTGTTATGCATTCCGGATACATAAAAGAGGGTGGGAGCAACCTTAGAGGATACCACTTCATAGACAGATCCTCAAGAGAATATAAAGATGGAGATAGGTCATGTCCTTTCTTTTCCTGGCCTGTGACATGAGTCTGTGTCAGGGAACAAAGAGATATGGCTGGAGGGAGCTCTCTGATTATTCTTTGGTGTTAAATTGACTGCCTTCAGCAGCACCAAGGCTCATGGCTGACTGCACATGAGGAATGGGAACAAGCCCAGGTGACAAATTAACTTGGTTTTAGATGAAAGAATGGCTAAAGATTTTCACAGTTATGTTTAACACACTTCCCTGGTACTTTTCTATGAGCCGTTTGCTCTTTCCTCCAAATACTTCTTGCAAACAACTTCATTTAGAAAAACTTCCAGCATCTGCTGTCTGCATGGACTTGTCTTTTGGAGCATTTCCTTTATGGCAGGGATTGTATTACTCCATGTTTTTCAGAATAGCGTGTAGCTTTATGCTTTCAAATATGAGATCAGACTTTTATAATGCCAAGAGCCCTCTAGTCCAGTGCTAGAGCTGAGCAAATTATGCATATTCTATTCTATTCTATTCTATTCTATTCTATTCTATTCTATTCTATTCTATTCTATTCTATTCTATTCTATTCTATTCTATTCTATTCTATTCTATTCTATTCTATTCTATTCTATTCTATTCTATTCTATTCATAAACCTCCCCAACCAGTTTCTACCTCAGTGCCTTCCCATAGCACACAATGCTACATTATTATGAATTATTTTTTGTGGTTGGTTTATTACTAATCCTCAGACTAAGCTGAGTAATGCCTAGGAGAGAATTGTCATAATGAGACAGTTTATATTACAGAAAGCAGACCAAGGCCTTTCATGTGGAAGGTGGGGAAGCTTATCATCATCCTGTAAGCACTTTGTACAGCTGCTGACTAGCCTGCAGGGAGCCACGGTTCAAGCAAGCATGTTTAAACCTTTATTAAACAAGTCTCTCGCACTTCTATCCTTACAACGATTTCCTGATCCTTTCCACAAGTCACTTGCCCCTTCTTCAAAATCTCTTCTTGCAAACAACTTCATTTATAAATGTCACACTTCTGCTGTTTCAAATAATTTGACATAATCACTCAGTGAGTGGAATTGTTGCCCAAAAATTACATCTCTTACATCTCTCCCCAGCACACCTGAAGAGTAAGATCTTGAGAGCTGAGTATGACCTGGTATTCTGTGGAGAAAAAAACTCTCAGGACAGAAGACAGATTCAGGGTGTCATCTGTTAACAATGATCAGAGCCATTATTGGGGTACAGAGACAGGACGCTAATGTGGCAGTCCATTTATCTCTAGAACTGACCAATGATTTCTTTCTTTTTCTCCAGAGTTCAATCCTTTCCTTTTCTGTCAACCACCTACAGTGACTGAAAGCAAAGCTAAGCAAGAAACTGCCATCATAGTGATTCCAGACTACCCCTTTGTGTTGCAAGTCAACATTGTCCCCCCTCATCCATTCTCCATAGAATCATATAATTACAGAATGGTTGAGGTTGGAAGGGACCTTTAAAGATCATCTACACCAACCCCCTGCAATGAGCAGGACATCACATTGATCAGAGATCCATCCAACCTGGACTGGAATGTTTTCAGGGATGGGGCATCTACCACTTCACTGGGCAACCTGGTCCAATGCTTCACCACCCTCATTGTAAAAAAATTCTTCTTTATATCTAATCTGAATCTACCCTCCTTCAGTTTAAAACCATTACCCCATTCTTGCTCTAAGGTAATAGTGGTAATAACAACCAACAGCAGATGGTGCAGAGCAGAAAATAAACCCTCAAGTGACTCATTTTCCCTTGGACATTTATTCCTCATGGGACTTAGCACATAGCCATCGGTGTTAAGCATGCCAACAGAAAAAGATCTTTTGAATATTTATTCCTTTCTCAGACCTTTCTAGAGTTGATGGATGTTTATATTGAAGAAAACACCAAGCTTAATATGAAAGCTTACCAACCTTCAGACAGTGGCACAAACCTTTGAGCTTGGGATATTAATTCCTGTAACAATAGTAAAGCATTGTTTCTCACAAGGTAAAAGGAGTTTGAGAAGGAGAGAGAACAATTAGCCAAAGCTAGGAACCAAACAAGCAGTTTTGTTTGAACTATGAACCAAATACAGTGGGTAGTTCTGGCCCATGCATGTTATGTCAAACCTCAGCAGCTGCAGGTACTGTATCCACTTTCCCACATGTTGATACTGAAATAAAAGGCTGCAAAACTTAGATTTGTTTTTTTTTTTTCTTTGGGGAGTGTAGAAAGTGTTAGTCTAGAACTTCTTCATTGCCAACATTCAAATAAATGCAATATACATTTTTTCAAGCTCACTGGGCAGTGAACATCATAGGTACACGTGATCCAAAAAGGAATTAAGCAAGTTAATTTAGTTGTCTCCCACCAGCCCCATTTTCATCACTGGTGGCATTACAGCTATTATATGTGGCTATTTTTAGCATTAGTAAATAGCAGTAGGACAGGTCTGTAGCAGGTGTGGGAGGGAGCAATAGACTTCATTACCTATGCAGTTAAAAACTCCTCATTGAATGTTATGAAATCACTCCCTGCTTTCCTCACCTACAGAAAATAACTCCTGTCACTCAGAAGCTCGCAGGGTTTGATTGAGTGAAGCTCTCAGATGTTAAATCAGGACAACCCCAGAAAGCTGTTGCTGCAATGGGCACACACCGGGTCGCTCTGCGGGACGTGACCGAGCTCTCGGGGCCTTGGCCCGCCACCTGCACCGCCCAGCCCGAGCCCTCGGACCCAGGGCAGTAACCGGGCAGGGCTGCTCCCGCTCCCTGCCCTCACACGTGCTCTGCCCAGGACAACGGCCCCTTCCACCCATCAGCCCTGCCAATTGCCAGCGTTCGTGGGAAGAGAGCAGTCCATCTCATCAGAGATGTAATAAGCAATACCAGATGCTTCAGCGCGCCCTTCCTTTAACACCAGAATGTGTAAGAAAATTGAACTTTTTCTGCTCTCTTGGCTAATAATCCATTTTATTATTGGAGACGCTCCACTTGTACCCATTCTCCTCCCTGTGCAGGAGACACAAGGGGCAGGTGGAGGCAGACGTGGAAAGCAGCTTTCCCCCCATACTTCGCCCTGACTTAGAGGGCACCGAGGCAGGCCAAACCCGGCCGCTCTAGGACACGGGCCGATCGCTCCAGGCCGGGACAATCGCCGCTGGCTCACCGCCGGGCGGTCCGTGACGGGGCAAATAATAACCACCACTCCAGCTGCCCTGGCCAGCACTATCCGCCCTCCCAGCCCCGGCCGGGCGGGCGCTGAGGCGGCACCGCCCGGCACCGCCCGCGCCCCGCCCGGCACCGCCCTCCGGCCGCTCATGCGCGTTCTCGCCGGCCTCCTGTTGGCTCACTTCACGCCCCCTCGCAGAGGGGAGAGAGGCTTAAACAGCGCAAGTTTCTCCTTCTCTACGTAGCCTTTAGGCAAATAGTGACGCTTTCTCCTATGGCACAAAGGTTTTTTTATTATTTTACAATGATTCATAGTGCTTGCGGCTGAAATACAGGACGGAGAGCCCTCCTCTGGCAAGTTGTCCCCCCCTCTCCCTCCGAATACGTCGGCCCAGCTTGTCACGCTGTCCGCTGCGGAAGGGGCGGGCGCGGCCGGGGGTCAGCGCGGCCGCCGCGGGGAAGGCGCTGGTCCCGCCATGGCGCCGCCGCCGGGACAGACCCGGCTCCCGGACTGGGACGGGCTGAAGCTCCGCGTGCGGACCCTCATCGCCACCCACCGCGTCATGATCTTCAGCAAGAGCTACTGCCCCTACTGCAACAAGGTGAGGAGGCGGCGGCGGTGTGAGCCCGCTCGGCGCCGTTCCCCGCGGGCCCTCCCCTCGAGGATACATGGGCAGACCTGTGCCCCGGGGGCGCCCGCCGCTCGGGCCGGGCAGGGCGCAGGGAGCGGGGCTGAGGGAAAGCGGTGCGGGGATGCGGCGGCCGCTGCCGGGGTTCGGAGCGTGCACAAGTGGCGCTGTGTCCATCCCGCTCCACCACCACGTGCCAGCCCTGGAAAACCATTTACCAGGCTTGAAACCAGGCGAAGATCCCTGGAGTTCGTGCTAGTTCTTTCCCTTTGCCGTGCTGGGAGATGTGTGGCGAGTTCTGCGCAGTGTGCTTGTTCCTCACCTTTGCAGCTGCTCGGAGCTCAGGGTGCTGGCTGTGTTCCTTTCTCGCTGGAAATTTGGTACCATATTGGTGTTCAGCTGGAACAAAGCTGTTCTCCGCGGGAAGGATGAGTTTTCTGCCCTTTCTAAATTTGAGGAAGGTTGACTCTATAGCAAGTGCATATGTTCTAAATTCTGGTCGCAGTCTGCGTTATGAGAAAAGCACTCTTGGTTAATTGTGATGCTTAGAAAAAATATCCTTTTGGCCCTGATTGTGCATCAGTGTCACAGCCTGGCTGTAACTAGTAAGCCGGACTCATTAAAAAACTCAAGGTCTTCATTAGAATTTTATGATACCAACACACTGGCCATAGTCCACACAGGAGCTGAGGGTTTGTAGGCCTTGGGTTTCCTGGGTATTTACAAAAATTGTATTATGGTATTTTATTTAAACCTCACACTATACTATTTGATATGGCCGTGGTGGAAGAAAGTAATTGGAACTGTTGGATCAAGTCCTGGTGTTCCTCAGTAGAACTGATAACCAGGAAAATACTCAGAAGCCTCACTCCCCTTTCTAGGTCAGGTTTAGTTCTGAGAACTCTGGGGAATGAAGAGATATTATGACCCCCTTGCAGAAAACTTAACTGAATATATCCTATCTCACTTGCAACTTAATTGAAGTTTTGAGAAAGGAAACTTCTGTGTTTGGGAGGATCAACCAAACCAATGTCTTCTGTCTAAGAAACTTTTGGCAGATGGTAGAGCTTGGTATGTTGTTCAAATCCTTCTTAACAACTTACTCAAAGTTTCAGTAAACGAAGAGTTGGAGTATTGCTCTAGTCTAGTCCAGTTGACAAAAGCGTTATCTTCTGCTGAGGAGAAATTATTCATTGAGGACTTCAGAGTTGCCCATTGAGAAGTACTTAGTCGTGCCTGTCAGTATTACCCTGTGTGCTTTTAGTGCTTGTGGTTGTAAATGCTGATGCTCATGGCACTCGCTTCAATGGGTTTGAGATCACATGATGGCATGGTAACTTTATAAACCTTGTGCCTTTTTCCTTCATCTGTTTGTGCTGTTGCAGAGGCTCTAGACTAAGGCAAGAAGGGGAGAGAAGATTTGATTGTAGTCCCGTAATTAAATTCCAGATTTTTTTTTCCTGCATTTGTTCGTAGTTTCTCCATGAGGCAGATTGCTTGCTTCAGAGAAGCAATCGGATATGAGGACTATTATCCTTATTGTCTTGCAAAGGGGAAGAATGAATACAGGGAGTAGGAGGGCCTCTGTTATGGCCCTTTCTGGGAGGGGGAGTTGAGAAACGCTGCATGAATTTTTGTGAAGAAACCGGTCATAAATGGATCTGGGGGAAGAAGAGCTGACTGCCCTGCTAGGCAGATTTCCTTGGCTTATTTTCCTGCTTGGAACAGAAAGGTAATATAACAAAGAAAATGGAGAGAAGGGCTATAGATTGCAAATGGAGAATTAAAGGAAGAAAGTTTATGGAAGAAGGAAGCCTCATGTGAGACATCAAGTGATAAAACAGAAGAATATCTGTAACACTAAGGGTATTAACAATCCCTCCTACCAAAGACTTAGAAATTAGTAAAAGGAATGGGAAAACAATGGGTAATGCAGGATTCTTGTTAGCTGATCAAGTCTATAGAATTAATGAAGTGAGTATCATTTGAAAGTGTAGTTACAGCTTGAGTACTTAGACTGTAATCACATAGTCCTGAGTTCTTAGACAAATATGAATAGTGTGCATTGTCTTGTCTTTTACTGTGGATGGTTGTTAGCAATGTGCTTTTGGTAGGATTAATTTAAAAAACTAAAGATGTTTAGTGCTCATGCTGTGAAAGACCTAATTTGGGGGTGGAAAGAATTCTTTATTCCCAGCGGAGGTAGCCATGCTAGAAGAAAATTGAAATTGCACTTTTCTTCAGAAACAGAACTGCAGATAACTTCCCTAAGTGAATTAAGTAGGTGATTGTATTCAGGTTAGCTAATAGCATGACTTGGCAATTGTGCTGTTGTTCTTCTGCAAATGCAATTTGTTGTTCGACTGCTTTAACAGGGCAGTGGTGGAGAGGGGGTGGTGGTAGAATTACTTCCTTGTCATAACTTGGCTGCTTCTTCAATTTCTTGGTATCCGGAAAAGATAATAAGTAAGATAGAAATGCATAAAGAAAATGTAGGTTTTTAGCATGAAGAAATGGCAAGGCTGAACACTGTGATATTTTGAAATTTTAAGAGCAACAGCTGTGATTGCATAGAAGTTACTGGTTATTTTTGTTATATTTTATGCTATTACAGATTACATTCTCTATCCTCAGGGGATTCTGACCAATTCAGCTGCAGCTATTATGGAGTGTTAGCTGATACTTGAAACAGCAGATCTAGGACATACCATTATTATTTTATGGTATGAAGCTTATTTCAAACCTGCTTAGCTACCCTAGTGACAGAAAGTCTCTGGGAAAAATTTCCTAAAGTTAGACCAGTTTCTTGGTTCCAGATGAATTATCTATTGTTTAATAATATATGGAAGTGTTTCTAGTCCATGACTTTTTTGTGAAAACTGAAAGGGTTTAATAGGTAACTGAGGCCATGGCATTGGTGAGAAGGGAATTATATGGTTGTATTGGTGACCCTGCAGCCTTATATCCCATCCCAGACATTTGGAGAAATTATAGTTTTGGCTTTGGCCTATAAGGAGGAAAATATCCCAGTGCACCACTGAAGTTTCCAGTGGGCTCTCTGTGACACAGGAATTTCTTGCCCCGAGTCTGTATTATTTTATTATCTGTATTATTATTTATTATTTTATTATCTGTAATACTTATTATCTGTATTAGTTTTATTGAGTTCAAAGTTTTCAGTGGATCTTCTTTTTCATTAGTTGGTCTAATAACTCCTTTGATATCATTTTAATTTTGGCTTTTACAATGCCAGATAGCAGTAAGCTTTCTGGTTGTGTTCCCTAGGGAGGTATACTTCCTTTTCATTTCAAAATTGTTTTCTGGTAGATGCAGTTATTACTGAGTGCTCCAGTGAGTATTTCTGAGAAATCATTTCCTGTTCAGCTTATCTAGATGTTACTCATGATTAGTGTGTTATCTTTCTACTCCTCCTAATTATTTCCTTCTCCAAACTGAAGTAATCTATTATCTCTTGCCTGCATTGAAGATTTTGTAACTGCTCATGTGCTTGCTATGATCCTTCTTTCATTTTCATTAGCACAACACAAGTATGATTTGTTCATAAGTGTAAAGTGCAATAGTTACTTACAGTTGGGATGATGACATTTGTCTGATTTTTGTTCTCTCTACTGAGTATCTTCAGTAGAGAGTGAAGGTGGTCTAAATGCCTTAAATCTGTCCTTTCTTGAGTGTAATCTTTCTTGGTTTAGTGATGTTCTGTCCTGTCCTCCCTCCTGCCAGTTGCTGTTGCAATGTTTTGGCACTTTTTTAAAAAAGAAAACAAAAACTAATGACCACTTGCCTGTTGCCAGTAACAGGCTGCTCTAAACCAGCAGCCAAGCAGCTAATTTTCTGATTTGCCTCTGCATTCTTAGTAGTATTCTTCCTAGTAGCAAATCACTTTAAGCTTTGCTTTTTAGATTTTGCATTTAGCAGATGCAGAGCAGGAGGTCTGGAGTGGTTCCACTGCTGTTTTCCTTTCATTCTGCCTGTAGCCATAATCCTTCCAGGAGGCAAGCCTGAAGGTAATGGTGAGCTTAAGACAAAAAATGTCAGGGGTCATCTGGATGGTTAGAGGACTGGAGTATAACACACACTGAATGTGTGAAGGAGGAGCTCAGTTTGTTGAACCTTGATAAGGCTGACCAGGGGTTTTAGTTGCTGCCTTCAACTGACAAGAGGGAAGACAACTAGACTGTTATTTGAGTTGCAGAGTGAAAGAAGAACCAACAAACATAATTTGCAATAGCAGGCACTCCAGTGGGATAAAATGTCAGTTCTTTACTGTGAGGATGGTCAAACACTGAGCCAGCCCAGGGAAGTTCCCGTGTTTCTGTCCTTGTGGATGTTCAAGTGAGAGGGCAGTGCTTGAGCAATGTCATCAACCTTCACATTTGACTCTGCTTTGAGCAGGGAGTTCATGCAGATGGCCTGAAAAGGTCCCTTAGAACTTTCACTATTCCAAAACTGTAGAACCAATATAATCAATTACAGAGGCAAAGGTTTTTTTGAATATTATGGCTGATATATGATGTGGTAAGAAACTTAATTTGTAGTTGGTACAGAAAAAATTTTTCTTGTTTGTCTGCATAAAGCTGAAACTCTATCAGAAAACACTGGAATACTCAGTATTCAGGATAGTAACAGTGTGAATCACAGCAATATTAAAAACATTTTATTTCTCATGTGTTAGACATCTTTAAACTTACTAGATGTGATTCAACATACTCTTAGTGAAGCTCTGTCAATAAATTTGAGGTTCCTCAGAAAGCTGGTTGAAAAATGTTCAGATTCTGTGCTGGCAAGTGGGTGCATCCCTTAGGCATTCAGTGATTCTTGCTAGAGCTGTTTTCACATGCCAGTTTAACAAAAACTGTTACTATAGAAATCTTTTTTTGAAAAGGCTGCCTGATTTGAATCAGGTAATGGTACACTTTGTCCATCCAGAACGGAGGTTAAAAAAACACCCAGCTGAGTGCTGAGTACATTTGGAAATTGTTACTTCCTTCTGCAGCTTTTTATAATGTCCTTGTTTTATTATTATTTCCTTGTCAGTGTTTTGTTTTGCATGTTATCCTCTACTCCCTTTTTCCCTCTGGTTTTGTGGTGGTTTTTTTTTTTTTTCAGTATTACTAAGGAATCATGCTGCTGCTTTATCTTTCTTTGTATTTTTGTATGGCTGTCACTTCATGGCTTTTGGTATGTCACAGGTGGAGAAGTCAACAGCTAAGCAAATTGTTTCTGGAAGCTTTTTCTTGAGTCACTGGGACTTGTATTGGAATGTTAAATGCTCTGGCTTTAAGTGAGGAACACACAAAACATAGAAATGCCAAACTGGCAAGGCTGTGTGGAGCCTGTGCCTCAGAGCACAGTAACTGAGCTTGAGAGGTCACCTGTGTGTGTCCAGCAGTGAAGTTTTACCCTGAGCTGGGAAATCCTTGCACTGCCATGGTGTCTGTTCCTGTTGCAGGTGAAGGAGCTCTTCAACTCCATGCATGTGGAGTACTATGCTCTGGAACTGGATGTAACTGGTGAGTAGGAAGGAAAAAAAAAGTATCACATGCTGCTGCTTAATGTAACTAAAAAATGAGTGACTCTGCATGATTCCTTAAGCTGCCTTGAACTAATTGGGGGATATGTGAAACAAGTAAAACACATTTTAATATATGCAGAGATAAAGGCAGTTAGGCTTCAATGTGGATTTTATACAGGATGTGTTTTTAATGTAACTGAAGGTTTTGACCCTGTAAAAATCATCAGGTGATAGAGATTGAGATCTGATTTCTCTCCAAGGAGCTATGACTTCTGGGGAAAAAGCCTGTGATTTTTTCCTACTCCTGGTTCTCTTGTGGCTTCAGATGAATTGTTAATATTTGACTTGGTATATGGATGACCTTCTTTGGGAAAGGTGCTGAGTCACTGGAAGAAAGGGTAAATTCCAGTAAGTTGGCTGCTGCTAGTTTCAAGCTTTTTTCTTAAAGTCCAAGCTGCTTTAGTTTTAGGACATGTGCAGTGCCTTGTGTGTATGGACATAATGCATGCACTTTTTAATATATCTTTAGGAACAAATAGTTTCTTGTATGGCTCTTACTAAGCTTTTAAATGCACTTTTGGTAAGCTGTTCAGTTGTCTGTTACTATTTTTTTTCTGTACAAAACTTAAGTTTCCAATGCTTTTTTTAAAGTTCTAATGCTTTTTTTTTTTTTTTGCCTAAGCAATGTTTGGCAGAAATGTAGCTATTTATTAATCTCTTAGCTACTTTTACTTCTTATTCAAGTTGTCATACTATGACTTTATTATAGCCCAAGATATGTAAAGTACAATGCACATCCTTTTTTTTTTTTCCTGAAGTTACTTCAAGCTAATAATATATTTCCCTTGCAGTTGCTCTGATTACTGATGCTATAGAGATATAATCTTGGAATAAAAAGATTTTAGTCGAAATTACTGTAAATTCCCTTCCCACATTTACTGCTGAGAGATCCAAATTGAGCCTGTGTGTAGGTGCTGATGATTCAGATGACAGGTCAGGTCAAGCAATGATAATTTCATAACTAGAAAGTTTCTGACAGTGTGGTGGGTAGAAAAAGTAGGAAAGTAGCTTTAGGGTACGTAGAAAAGCATGTTCATACTTCCCTTACCCATCATCTCCTAATACAAAGCTGCTGGGCAAAATTATGTGCCTGTGCACAGAACATACTCCAAAATAAGACAGTTCTCATGAAAGGAAAGGTGTCCGAGAGCTGGAAATGAATTTTTGTGTAGTACCAAATGTGATACTGTCAGAGACAGATGAAAATCCTTGAAATGCAAGAGCTCTTACTACTTCAGTGTTACTCCATTCTGTAGAATTGTGGCTTGAAATACCAATTTAATTTCTGTATTTAAGCCTGCTCCTTTGAGAAGTAGTTTCTGAAGACTTGCTTATGTCCAGGAAAAATGCAGATGAAATGTTTATAATAAAATTATTGTCTTGGCAGGCCTACAGTATATCACAGTCCAAACTTTTTAATACTTTAGGTTCTTTTAAAAGCTCTCTTCCTGAAATGTATTTATAATGTACACATTTCTTTTATTCTTAGATGATGGAGCCAGTATTCAACAAGTATTGGCAGAGCTGACCAACCAGAGGACAGTGCCTAATGTATTTGTGAATGGAACTCACGTTGGTGGCTGTGATGCAACATATCAGGTAACTTGGTTTTGAAAATCTGCTGGAAGTAGACAAGACTGAGTGAATTTGCTGTTTGATTGTAGTTAAATTTTGTGTGACACAGTAGACTGGATGATGTAGGTCAAGGGGGGCAATGTTATCAGTTGTTTGCATAGAAATGTGTGCTAATTTGATTATTTTTTTTCTTTTTCTCTCCCAGGCTTATCAGGATGGATCACTACAGAAACTCCTTGGGGATAACCAAATTCCAGAACCCTATGAATATGATCTCATTATTATTGGTGGTGGCTCAGGTGGACTTGCATGTTCTAAGGTATGATGTGAAAATGGCATTAAAGAACAGGTGGTATGTAAAACTTCTTCAAAAGTTAATCCCTCTATTAATTATGTTGGTATAAAACAGTCTACATTTTGATGAGTATTACTATTCAACTTGTTAATTAATGAACCAATAGTGGTCTGGTGATGTGCTCACTCAGGGGATAATGGTTTAAGGGACCAGTTTCTAGCCAATGTCTATTCAGCTCTTGATCCTAATAACAGGTTTTAGTTTTCTGGCTGAGGATGGAACCAAATGTTTTTTAACTACCTCTTCTGCATGTGTAATACACAGGCACTTCCAAACAGTAATCTAGAAGATTTAAGGGTTGTTCTTGAAGCCTTTTGACAGTTTAGGATTAAGTATCAGCAGTCATCTAAAATTAAGCGCTTCCAGCAGTTCCCTTCAAAGAGCTGCTTCACTCTTTAGCTCCCTTTTTAGCTGCCCTCTCAGAAAGGGTAACTGATATTGTGAAGCCCTTACACAATTAGATGTTGCTCAGAGTGCCTCAGGAGCTAAGGTCTGGATTCAGTTTTCTCTGCTACCCAAGGGGTTTGGACACACACTCCCATCTCTCAGCTAGGTATCCTAAACTGTCAGTTTATGTTTTGGGCAGCGTGAGGCTGTTCTTGACAGCCTTGGCAATTGGTGAGCAATACAGCCAAGAATGCTACCTTCATTAGAAAATACAAAGCAGGCAGGAGAATCTGACAGTGGAATTCTTCATTTGGCCAGTTCTGTATTTTCAGAATGTTCAGATCTTTCCTCACAGTACCTTCTAGGACATCAGTTGTAAACTTGGTGCTAATTGCCAAATTGTTCAAAGTGGTATTCACAAAATACAAGACAGCCAGCTAACCCTTGTTTGAGCCAGGATTGCAGTTGTTATGCAGGAGTTCTTAAACAGATTTGAGACATCTAAAGATTTGATCAAAGTGCTTGAAAAATCAAGCAATGTGTACCTGGTAATTCCTTGGATAGAAGAATAGGCTTATTCAGGTTGGAATAGGCATTAGAAGAATATCTGATGTAAGCTCCTTGCTCCAAGCAAGATCAACTGTGAGGTCACACAGGATTATACAGGAACTCATTCATTTGGCTCTTGAAAGGCACAGCCTTTCTGAGAAACCTGTTTGATTGTCCTTATGTTGTGAAAGTTCCTTATATCCTGTCTGAATCTCTTGTTTCAGCTTAGAGCCACTGTCTTTTATCCCTTTGCTACTTGGCCACTGTGAAGAGCCTGGCACAGTCATCTTAATGTACTTCTCATAGGTACTGGAAAGTTGCTCTTGTCCCCCTTCCAAATTCAGTTGTTCTCCAGGCTGAATGTGTCAAATTCCCTTGGCCTTCTCACAGAGGGTGTGTTCCAGCCCCCTGAACATCATGGTGGTACTCAGTTGAAATGTCTCCAGTTTGTCACCTTCTTTTCCATCCATGAACATGCCAAGTAAGTTCTGTCCTTCTGAAAGAAAGGAGAGCTAACAGCATAAATATTTCTTAAGGTGAGGTGGAAGAGAACCATAAGCTACTGAGCCCATCTCGTGTCTTTTTCAGATCACGGCTTTTGACAGCACAGGATGATCTGGATGCAGCATTGAACATGCAAGGAGCCATTCAAAGTTTGAAAAAAAGTCAGTTCTTGAGGGATTTCAGTTTTTGTCTAGGAAAGGAGATACAGGAGCCATGTGTGATAATGATGAACCAGTGAAAGTATTAAAGAAGCCTACTAGTAGTGCTGAGTGTATCATGACCATAAATGAGTGAACAGGCTTGCTTGGTTCAGTAATGCTGACTGGTCTTCTCCATCTTTTATAGGAAGCTGCTGCCTTGGGAAAGAAAGTAATGGTATTAGATTATGTTGTTCCAACACCTCTTGGAACCTCATGGGGTAAGGTTTTTCTACCTTGTATTTGATGTTTGACTATGAGTTACACATACTGACATGTTACACATTATGGATTTGTGTTCTTAGGAATTGAGGCTGAATTTCTGTAATTCTGGTGCACAGATAACAAGAGTTGTTTTCCTGGCATGCCTACTCCTTTTCTAGGTGGTTATTTCTGTTTTGGGCATTGCTAGCTCTGTTCTTTGTCAAACGTTTTTCTAGCTTTGATCACTTTCAAACCATGTCTGGGTAGTGTGTGTGTGCATGCTCACATTCTAATGTTTGTGGGGATATTTTGCCTTTTAGTTCATTAGTTCTATTTTTTAGACACCTTATAGGCTTCCTTTAGAACAGTGACTCTATGGCTATGTGTCTCACCTTTCCCTAATTAAGGACAGCTGCTGGTTAACCTCATTAGTGATGCTGGCAGCTGAGAATGAGTAAGGAACTTCAATGAAACTTCTATTGAATCAAGGAATGAATGTGCTCTTGTAGATAGTATTTCAAACACAGGCATATTTCAAATTCCACGTAATAGATGATACTAAGTTGTAGGAACTCTGGGCTTTTTGCCTTGCTTACTTGACAACCTTTACCATACTGACTAAAATCTGAAGCCCTGTGGAGTAAGTAACCAAGGTCTATGTTTGATGTGCTGTACCTGTCTGGGGTCAGTGAGTCTAATAATAACGTCTTAAACCAAATACAATCTTAGTGTGTTCACTGTATTTTAGAATGTCCCTTGCAGCAGAAATTTCATATTACTGGTGTGATTATAGCAAACCTCCCTGAGTGATATGAGTGATTATGCAAAGTACATGATAGGGAAAGCATAAATGCTGTTCATGGAAGCAGTAATGTGGTTCTTTCCATCTTAGGACTTGGTGGCACGTGTGTAAACGTAGGTTGCATTCCTAAGAAGCTGATGCATCAAGCAGCACTTCTGGGTCAGGCACTCCAAGATTCAAGGAAGTATGGGTGGCAGTATGAAGAACAAGGTTGGTAAGAACACAGAGGGCAGACCAAGACTGTACAGATGAGATGCTGAACGTAAGACTGTTCTTGTACTTTAGACTTAATAAATTAGAGGCACAGTTCAGTACTTTTCTGAGGTGGATCAGAAGGGTTCCTCCTTGAGTTATAGAAACCTTTGGAGTTGAAAGTTAATTGTGTTTTGTTCCCTGTTTTAACTGAAATAAATGACAACTTCTAGAATGGGCTTAGTTCAGATAGTAAGAAGTCACATAAATATTAACATAGTAGAACAAGACCTCAGTATCACAAATAATGATAATGATGTTTTATTAGCATGATGTACAATGAATAAGTTAAGCTTTCCTTAAGGGCCACACTGCATTTTTATTTCCTTAATTATGAAATTAGTGTCTTGTTTCAGTTAAACACAACTGGGAGACCATGGTAGAAGCAATTCAGAACTACATTGGTTCTTTAAACTGGGGCTATCGAGTGTCCTTGAGAGAGAAGTCTGTGACATACCTCAATTCCTATGGAGAATTTGTGGAACCACACAAAATTAAGGTATACTCTGCATTTAAAATACTTGGGAGGGAAAACTCATATTCTAGAACTGCCTTATAAAATTCAACACCGAAAACGCCTCTTCTTAACATTGCCAAGTCAGGTCAACTGAAGTTAATAACTCATTTGTGAAGTTACTGATTAAAATAATTATTGTACTTTAGTACCTGCCACAGTGTTTGCAAACCTAGTTATGTAAGAGTGATGTGGATGTGTGCAAACCTGTGTCTTGTAAGAACAGAGGAAGGTGGTCTCAGTTTCTACCTTCATGACTGATTTCAGCAGCCTGAGTCAGGGAGTGGGGGGGAAGAAAGGAAACCCTAACTGTATGATTTTGCAACTTGGAAAATCCTCATATTAAAACATAAAAACTATTGACGTTAAATTTAGATTAAGTGCTTGCATAAGAGCTCTGCTAGAACCTTGTGCTGTATCAGCATAGAAATTAAAGTGTCAGTTTTGCAAGACAAAGCTTGTTCTGGTAATCTTGCTGTAAGTGATCATACTGAAGCAAGGTTAACCTAGAAGTGCATATTGAAGGCAACTGTTGCACTCAGTGGGTGTAATTGTCTGTTTTCAATATCAAGGCTGAACTACTTGTGTTTTAAACCAAGAGCCCAGCACTGAAAGATAACAGTAAATTCAATTTACCTCTTGGATCACCTGTTCAAGTGTCCAGGCCACTTAAGTGTCCCTAATCAATAAATGAAGTAGAACAGAGATTTCCCAGCAGGAGGCTGGACTAGATGATGTCCTGAGATCCCTTCCAAGCTGAATTACCTGTTGACTCCATGGGGAGAAAGTTTCCCTTCATCTGTGATGGAAATCTAACAAAGAGCAAGAATGAAGGTCAGATTTTAGGAGAGATGCATTGGCAAGATGAAATTTCCAAAGACCAAGGCTTTCTAGAGGTCACATTAGTTAGAATTCACACGAGATTGGTTCTTAGGCCCTCTGAACTGAAATCATGTAACTAGTTACCTTTTTGTTATTATTATTTTCATATTAGCCTGAAAACTAATCCATGTTATGCTGTCCCTTGCATTGTGTTGGCCTTTTATTGGGGGAATAAGGGGATTGTTTTAATTTGTGGCTTTTTATAACTTGGAAGTCAAGTTGTTATGAATAATCCAATTTAAATTAGTAGTTAAAATGGACAGGATTCAAAGAGTAAGTGATTTTAAGTGCTCTAATGTAAGAAAAGCCTTATAGTCTGTTGTTTAAACCTGTGGTTCTTCAGTGACCTGCATAGCATCTCTAAATGCATTAGTTCCTGTTTCAGACTGCTTATTGATTTTTAAACATATCTGCAATAATTGAGGAAAGGATATGAAAATGTCTGTCTTAACTGTGTCTTCATCAACAGGCAACTAACAGAAAAGGACAAGTAACATATCACACAGCAGAGACTTTTGTCCTGGCAACAGGAGAAAGGCCAAGATACCTGGGTATCCCTGGAGATAAAGAGTTCTGCATTACAAGGTGAGATGAAAAGGCACAAAAGACTGAACTTGTCTGCTCTAGTGTTTGCCAAGACAAACAAGCTTGTGTTGGAAGAACCTTGTAACTTAGACTTCTTCTCTTTTAGTGATGACCTCTTCTCCCTGCCTTACTGCCCTGGCAAGACTCTGGTTGTGGGTGCTTCCTACGTGGCTCTGGAGTGTGCAGGGTTTATGGCTGGCCTGGGGCTGGATGTCACAGTGATGGTGCGTTCCATTCTTCTGCGGGGCTTCGACCAAGAAATGGCAGAAAGGGTCGGTGCCTACATGGAAACACACGGCGTCAAGTTCATCAGGAAGTTTGTACCTGTTCAGGCAAGTGCTTCCTTCACCTTTCTTCTTTTAATACATCATTACTTTAAACAGCACTTGTAAAATGCAGGTGTTGTCTGGGAAGGCTTTGGCTCTGTGCAGAAATAAATGTTTTATGAGACTGAGCTTTTTTTACTGTTGAATGATAGATTGGTAGGTCAAGGCTTTGAATGACAGTGGAAGTGAGCTCTGCTGCTTCGGGTCATTCTAAGCTTACAAAACTTTGCACAGGTTGAGCAGCTGGAGCAAGGAATGCCAGGAAGACTGAAAGTGACAGCAAAGTCTACTGAGGGACCAGAAATCCTTGAAGAAGAATATAACACTGTAAGCATTTCTGGATTTGAAATAAATGGCTATAGATGCACATGACAAATATTGAAATACACTTTCTTGAACATCTTGAAGGGAACTCCTCCTTAAAAAGTTGTTCATGTAAATTACTGGCAGAAAAAAAGTGAAAATTCAATATTTGTCTTTAGTTGAACCCTGTCAGCAAAATGGGTGGAATTTTATGTGCCTGGAATTTAGTTCATATAAACAGTATTGTTGTTTCTGTTTTTGTTTTGACTTTTCTCTTTGTTGCATCTCTAAAACAAGTTGTACATGGAAGAGAGTTGTTGATGACTCTTGTATATTTTGGAAAAAACAATCTGGAAGTCATTTTATTGGTATGCTTCAGTTTTTTCATTAAAAGACCAAGGGAAATCTTTTTGTTGTACTTCTCTTGCATAAAGCTATTGCATTTAATTTTGGGGTTTTTTTAGGTTTTGATAGCCATTGGTCGTGATGCATGTACCAGGAATATTGGTT
Organism: Trochalopteron elliotii; assembly: GCA_024734555.1. NCBI lineage: Eukaryota > Metazoa > Chordata > Aves > Passeriformes > Leiothrichidae > Trochalopteron > Trochalopteron elliotii. The sequence continues at coordinate 1,225,063 of JANPWX010000651.1, read as the reverse complement.
TACAGACAATTGGTGTCAAAATCAATGAGAAGTGAGTATTGCTGAACTCCCTAAAACCACTGAATGCAAGGATTTTTTTTTTACCTTTGTAAAAATGCCTCATGATACTGATTTTTTTTTTTTTAATTCCCACTCTTATATATGGCAATTATGTCAACCTTTGAAACCTTTTTTGTCCTGGATTTGAGTACAGTTGTCCATTAACTTAATTTCTTTAGTATGTACTTTGCAAAACAACTATTCTGAGTGAATATATACTAGCTGGTCATTTTGCTGAAAACACAGAGCTGTATAATAATCAGGTGAAAGACTGTGAGTCCAAAGATGTCTGAGTAGCTTGACTGTCAGAGGCCAGGCACTGTTGTTCATGTCAGAACTTTATTTTATGAATACAGACTTCAGCTGTGTGTCAGAGCTGGAGGTGATTGATGCTTGGAAGAGTTTGCAGTTGAAGTAAAAAAAGGCATAAGTATATTTAATGAAATAAACTCAGTACTTAGGATAGAGTTTCTCCCGTTTTTTGCAGAGATCTGAGGAAAGCTGTGATGCTGAATTCTGTGGTCTTCTGTTTGTTTTAAAGGAATGGGAAAGTCCCTGTAAATGATGAAGAACAAACCAATGTGCCTTATGTTTATGCAATTGGGGATATCTTGGATGGAAAGCTTGAACTTACTCCAGTTGCCATTCAGGCAGGGAGGCTGCTGGCCCAAAGGCTGTATGGGGGTAGTTCCAGAAAGGTAAAGCTATAAGCATACAGCTTCAACTTATTTCAATGCTTTTTGCCTCAAAACTGCAGTAACATGAGTTAATTTATCCACTTGTCTGTGGGCTCTGCAAGTGTTTTGTATAAAAGAAAAGTTCTTAAATCACTTTTTCTGCTATGTACTGTATAGAGCTTGCATAGTCTAAATGTGTTTTTTTATTTTTATTTTCAGTGTGACTATATCAATGTACCAACAACAGTGTTTACCCCTTTAGAGTATGGCAGCTGTGGGTATCCTGAAGAAAAAGCCATAGAAGAATATGGAAAGCAAAACTTGGAGGTAAGAGCACCCAAGAGTCAATTAACTTGTAGCTTCAGGGTGTTTTTCTTGGGCCTTGCTGCTTTATTCTCAAGGCATAGTGTTAACAAGATGAGAAGTTTAGATGGGTGGAACTGTTGTGGCTGTGTTTTCATCTGGCCAGCAAGATACTGGACTCAGAGAAACTCAGGACTGGACTTAATGCCATTAGAATTGTGCATAATTATTTGCAGGTGGCTGAGAAGCATTTGACTTCAGGAGATCAGACCTGGGTTGCAGAGCTGTAGGAGTATTTTTTGTTGTCATGAATTAAACGCTTTTCTTGCTGAAGTGTACCAAACTCCTGGAATGAACTATTTTCTGCTGGTTCACTGTACTTGAATTGTGAATTTATTTTTTGCTGACCTTAACCTTGTGTCTATAGGAGTATTGGGGATAACTTCCCCATTTTATGGTAATTTCTGGCTTTGCACATCTCTGAGGAGTTATGTTGAAGCTGCTTGCATGCCTTGTGTTTAATTCCTTACATCTTTCAAAATCACTTGACATTATTGAGCTTCTGCTGTTACCTGTTTTGCATAATAGGTTTAAACTTACAGTAACTGGATATTAATTTTGCACTTCTCTTTCTGAAAGTTTGATTTGCAACTACTGTATGTTGTTGCTGTTGCTGTTTTTATCAAGTATTTAAATCAGAGCTTTGGGGTTTGAGTCAAGTCTTCCTCTGCTGAGTTTTGGAGGATGGACTCTGTGGGCTGAGTGGAAAAGCATTACTCTTGTCTATTTTGTTATGGACAAGAATATAGTGTGTTAAATGTCAAACTATTTATAAAGATATTAAAAAGTAGAATTGTGCCTGACTGAATCAATGAAATTCTAATGCTCTTTTTCTTGTTTTCCCCCCAGGTTTATCACACTTTGTTCTGGCCACTTGAATGGACAGTGCCAGGCAGAGATAACAATACCTGTTATGCAAAGATTATCTGCAATAAACAGGACAATGTAAGTAGCAAGGTGGAATGGATATGCTGAGGGTATTCTTGAAATGGAAAGAACTGCAGAGTTACTTTATTTGAAGTAGTTAATTTTTTCTTAAAGACTCCACAATTGACCTGCTTGCATTTTTAGTGTAGTGGGAGTTACACACCAGAGCTTTTGTCAGACTTTGCCTGGTACCAACTCGTGTTTTTCTCTTATCTGTTCTAAAGAATCGCGTGATAGGACTGCATATTCTTGGCCCCAATGCTGGTGAAGTTACCCAAGGTTTTGCTGCTGCAATCAAGTGTGGTCTCACCAAAGAATTACTTGATGAAACAATTGGCATTCATCCTACCTGTGCAGAGGTGAGAAAGGGGGAAGGCACAGCCTGATTTAAAACCTGCCCTTGAAAGCAGTTTTACCAAGAGGAGATTAGTAGCCATGTGGGTGATGTTGCAGGTAACAGTAAATAAGCTCTTCTTTTGGTCTCTTACAGGTGTTCACTACAATGGATATTACCAAAGCTTCTGGACAGGACATCACCCAGAAGGGCTGCTGAGGTTAAACCTGCTGTTTTACATGTTTCCATGTTGTGCACTCTTGGTCCTGTGGAAGCTCCAATACATCCAACTGCTTTGCAACAAAGTAAATGTTTGCATCAGTACCCCTGTATGTGGTGCAGCTGGGAGTGGTGCCTTCCAGAGGCTTCCTCAGCGTGAGTTGTGTTTCACATGGGAACAGTAATGCAGCAGGGAGATCTGGGACTGTAAATCCTGACTTTGTCTGGAAAATTGGCACTGTGGTGCCTTTTTGACGTTGTGGCTCGGAACCTTCTCACGAGGTGAGCGACGACCGATGGCTGCCAGGCAAGGCTGGGAGGTTGACTGAACTCCTCCTGAAGGAAATTCTTAAATTGCACAAATTAAAGCTAATGCTTCTAGTTCCAGTGTCTTGTATGAATGCTTGAAGTAGAAGACAAATATATAATTCAGTGATTCTTGCCAACAGTTTACAGTTGACTGATTTATCTTTTTGATGCATTTTGTTATACTTAATTGTATGTTCAGTTGAGGCAAGATGGCATAAATAGGATGCAATGTTAAGCAGTGCAGTTCAAGCACTAGTCTCCCATCCCAACCAGTCTAGAACTTCAGAGTAAGTAACCTAAGACACCACTGTTCACATTCACAGTTTTTTGACCTCAGGTGACATCATGTGTTTAAAATAAAAATTTGAGTTGTAGGCATCTTGTGTGTCAAGGCTAAAGAGCGTAAGCACAAGACCATGTCAGTTTGCTTAAATCTGGTTTCAGCTCTGTAATTTAAAACCTCACAGAACCCAGAATTATGTCTGTGCTGTTATGTGGAATGCTGAAGCCTCAGAGAAGCAGACTCTGTCCCACTAACACAGTAGTTGCCTGCCCATGGTGGCAGAAGGTGTTGCTGAATCATGTGGCAGCCCTGAGCAATGACCTGCTGTGCTTTGTGTAGTGTTGTGTACTGTCAGTAGTTTGAAGCTCTCTTCCACCCCTAGCATTCTGTCCTGGGGGAATTGTGCTTGAAACTGGCTCTTAGTTTTGTCCAAAGAGCTGTTTTGAAAGACTGCTCTGAACATTGTATAGTAACCAGTTTTTAACTATTTAATCTGTGACCTACTGTGGAATTTGAAGTTCAATAAACAATGCATACAACACTCTATGGTGTCTGACCTTGTGGTTTATGTTGGCTGAGATTTTATTTGGCTTCAATTATATTGTGTATCCCATACAGTACTAAAACCTCTATGAACTTGTGCATATTGTAGTCTTTTAAATGGAGAAATGAGTTGTCTTGTCACCCCTTGGGGTTTGCTCAAGATATGAAATGTGCTTCTGTTCAGGTATACAGAATTGTATTTAGGTGAGTTCAGACTTGAAAGAACAGTTTTATACCATTTCTGTATATTCCAGAAGATTCTGAATACCTTAAGGTTGTATTGTTTAACTGCAACACAGCTCAAAAGATGCTCAGTAGAATCTAGTTAGAATGTTAGCAGCAAATCTTGCTGGTGGTCAAGCTTTGTAACTCTTGGAGATTTTGGGGTTTTGCTCAGTAGCACTGCAAAATACCTTCAAGATGCTTGCTGAGCTGCAGGTGCTGCTTTGCTATGGAGCTGTGGGGAGTTACTTCTGGTCCCATAGAAATGATGACAAGTTAACTGGGAATAGCAAAGTTTACCAGGTGTAGCCCTGTTGGAGAGGAAGTGAAGGAGGAAGCAGAGTCAATGAGGGCAAATTCTTGAATTTTCTATTAGTAACCACTAATTGAGTTTTATTTCAAATTGAGATTTAATTTGCAGATTCATGGTAATTGATCACTAATTGCCACTTGCATGTCTGTAACAGTGTCCTAATTGCAGATGTTCCTTATGTCACACTTGCCCTGGCTGTCAGCTCTGGGTGCCACATTGAGCTGGTGGCACTGAGAACTTTTATACAGTTATTCTTTTAAGCTTTCAACTCTCCAGTTAAAATACACAATAAGTAGCTTATAACTGGAGGAAGTAAACATTTCACTTGTGTTTCAGTAGGCTCACATGTAAAATAAAATGTGCTGTGACAACAAGACATAGATCAAAGCCAAAATTTGAAGCAGGACAGTAGGTGTTAGAGAAGACGGTAAGGTCTGAGAAGTGGAACCTGTAGCAACAAAATAAATACCCTGAATTTGGGTAGTAAGGACACTCCAGCAGTGGCAGTAACAGCAAATTGGTGTTTACGTTTGTTGTCATAAGTGTTGTTCAATAAATTCTGAAGACCTGTTCTGTGTTCTTAAAACACTCTGGTATTTATTCATGCTCTAATACCAGGACCCTTTATAAGCTGTGGTTGAAAATGCTGAGTGGTGACTGAATCTGTGCTTAGCTGCTTGTCTAGATACTCTGATAATTAGGGCACTCTGTATCTCAACTGGAGCTCTTGAAACAGTGGATGAACATAGCAAAGCTGTGTGGTTTTTTTAACTTACTGGTAAAATTTATCCATTTCAGGTCCAGAAGTAGTTGTAATTATAGTTATTGTACACATGGAAGACAATCATCAAATTAGTAGATGGCTTTCCACATAGCATAAGTTTTAATTAAATCTTGAGCACTGTAATTTGTCTTAAGTAACACAAGCAGCTAAAGTTGGCCTGTGCAAGAACTATGGGGGCAAGTAAGAGACAAAAGGGGGAGCTGAATATTCTGTAGTATGCCATGAAATGCCAAAATTAGACACAAAAGACTTTTCCTGGGTAACTGAACTGTTTAAGGCTTCTGATTCTCACAATTCCCCTTGGTGCTGCTTTTGACAAAGACTTGAAGTGTTTACCCTTTTTCAGTGCATCTCATACTGGCAGAAAATTGAAAAATAGGGTTGTTTTTTTTTTCCTTAGCTCTAAACTGAAGTTAAAAGTACATGTTTAAATCCTTTGCTTGTCAAGCCTTCCCTGAATATTGGCAAGGGAGAAATTCCTGGATGTGCCTTAGAAGAGTTGGGAACAACAGAGGACGGAAGGATCAAGCATTTTAACTAAAAATAGTAGTGGATCTGTTGAATGTCATGTGCTTTGTGGCTCTTACTCTGCAAGGGGAGAAATATTCAAATCACCAAATTCAGCTGTAAAATTGTCTGCAGCAGATGGATATGAATAGAAAAGAAAAAAGTGAATCTTATCTAGAGGTTCAAGTAAAGATAGCCAAGTTCGGAGGTTTTTTGAACTGTAGTATTTTTTACTAGCTTTTCTTGAAATAATTTGCCATTCTTACAATGTGTACAGAAAGTTATAGTGGTGAAAATCTAAAGACTTCTAGCTTCTACATAGAAAAAAATGTCTTAAAAAAAGAAGACTTTTTGGAAGATTTATTTGTAGGGTTTGCAGCCATTAAGTGGCTTTGCAGTTTTGACTACTGAGAGGACAGAAGTGTTATTTCTTTAGTTAACTTGGTTAAAAATTACTACTGCACTCTTTCCTGAAATACAAGAGTTGTGGGGTTCTGTGTGTACCATGGTGTGTAAGGAATTTGGTTTTCTCCCTTTGCCACTACACCCTGCTGGGATGGGTTTGCCCTGTTTGTGCTGCTGCTCTGTGTCTGCCATGCAGGTGCCCCTAAGCTGTAACTGAGTGGGCTGAGGATGCAGTGAACCCGAGAGCCTGGGCCAGGAGCTCCCTTTGAGCAGTACTTGCACTGCTCTTTGCTTTCCACAGGGGCTGGTGGCTGTGGGTAGATGCTGGCAGGGTTCACCACCACTTTGTCTTGCAAAAATGTGACTCTTGGCAGCCTGGCACTGACTGCCTTATGTAACCTTCCCCTGGACGTGCTCTGACTTGGGGCTTGCATGGTGTGTGGGCGAGGGCAGTTCAGAGCAGGGATGGGGTCTGGGCTATGGCAGCTATGGTGGAGTGGAAGTTATGGGGGTGGAATTGTGCATTGGGGGAGCACTCTGGCACAGGTTGGACAGAAGAGGAAAAAATTGGAAGGGGAAGGATTGGTTTCATCTGGGATTTTTCCACTCACCTTTTCCTCTCTCATCTCAGTCAGAATGAAAACTCGTGGTAGAGCCTATACCAGCCTGTGGTAAAAATACTTTGCTGGGACTGTATCAGCCAGGTTGTTGCCAGGTGATGTATCTGTGTGTTCCATCTTTTCTGGGTGTAGGTAGAGTCCAGTGAGCAGATTGGGAAACAGACTTTACTAAGCAAAGTTCCATTCTTTTTCAGAAAGAACTTCCCTCAGCTTGATTAATTCTGTTCCTCTACTCATCTGTCCCCCATCACAAGATTATTGCCTCCCCTGTGGGATATGAGATCTTCCTACTCTCTTTTCCCAAAAAAAGAGGCCCCACACTCCCTGGAGCAAACACCCCCTGCTTTGATTCTCTTCCCTTCCTCTGTCACTTTCCAGGCTTTCAATTACAGCCCAGTTGCATTTTTATTGCTCTTGAATGTTAATTTTACTGACCTTTGCCAATCCCTGCCCTCCTCCCAGCTAAGGGACAAGCTCGAAAAGGATTATTCCTCTCAGAGGTGATGAAAAGTGCTCCTTGGTTGCTAGATTGGCATCTCCAAAACATTCAAGGTCTCTGCTGGGCCAGGGAGGTGTAGGAAAAAAGCTTGGGAACCAGGCCAGCTGCTTCCCACGTTGGATGAAGCATCATTAAACAGCCCCTTCCCTTCAGGCTCCAGTTTGTCTCTCCCTCTTACTAAAGGAGCTTAGTTTCTAAATTAGGAAGCCTAAGATTCTGCTGTTGAGATGTTCACATTTAATTTATCTTGCACTCTACAGGGGCTGAAGTTCATCTCACTGATCCTGACCTCAATCAGCAGGAAATGCAGACTTTTAAAATGTGTTTGTGCCTTGTACTCAGGTTTGCTAATGTGGGCTGTGACAGCAGAGGTTAAAGCTTTGCTTTGTCTTGCATCTGTGGCATGACTGGGTTGGTTACTTAACATCTCTGAGGATAAGCTTATATTGCATGAGTGAGGATTAGTTGGTGTTTGCACAGCACTTCAGAGTTCTGAAGGGAGATGTGTTAAGGGCAATGTCACCAACAGGATCTATTTGACATGGAACTGTTTCTGGCTGAGGGCCTGCAGTTGTGTCAGGTCTTTGAGGGGGCCCTGAGAACTGAATTCCTGGACTTCCCTATGCAAATTCTTTAAGCAGGGTGAGCTGGTTAACCTTGGATGGCATCAGGTGCCCACCAAGCTGCTCTCTCATTCTGCCTTCCCTGGACTGGGAAAGAAAACCCAGAGAAAGCTTTTGAGTGGAGATGAGGACAGAGAACACTCACCAGTTACTGTCATGGGAAAAACAGACTCAACTTGGGAAAAAATTATTTAACTTACTGCAAATCAATACTGGAGTAAGACAGTGAGAAATAAAAACTAAACTAACATCCTTGCCTGGCTCAGCTTCACTCCCAACTCTTCCACCTCCTCCCCAGGAGCACAGGGAGATGGGGGATAGAGGGATGTGGTCAGGTCATAACACTTCCTCTCCACTGCTCCTTCCCCACACCGTGCCCCTGCTCCAGTTTAGGATCCTTCCTGGGGAAAACAGTCCACAAACTTCCCCATGTCTTTCCCACAGACACAGGTTTACATTACTGCCTTCAATCCCTTTTATAACATCAAGCACAAATAAGTAGTTAACGCTTTTGGGATGGGAATTTATGGCTTGGCACTTCTCCTGTGGTCCTTCTGCTCTTCACAAAATACCATGAATAGGGCAGAGCTGTTGTGTTTAGTATCACACCATCTGTGCATTGCTCCAGTATTCCAAGAGTCTGTACTTGTAATCAAGGATTACACTATCTTTGCAATCCATCCTCATGGTGTGTGATAGCAAGCATTGATTGCTCCTAAATATTGCAGAAGATTTTTGAGCCTTGAGTTACTTTCTTCCAGCATGGTAGGAAAGACAGATGTATTTGTCAGACACTAAGAAAGAAATACATCTCAAAATTCAGGAAGTTCTGAAGATGAGTTCCTGAGTAGAGTTTGGGCACACTTTCCTTACATGGTTATTTTCTTCTGTTCTGAAGGAAGAAAAGAGATTTGTTTTAGCACATATCATCACTAATATTTTATTTGTTAGTGCCTTTTATGTACAGTAAAATACAGGATAAACATTTTATCATCTCTAAATCTAACATAAACAAATGAGATTAGCTACTTACAATTTTGGATCCCTTTATAAATATCTGCTACGCTTTTTCACTTGGGGACTTGGGGGCTGTGTTTGTTTCTGGGGTTGTTTTGGTTTTTTCAGATTTAATAGCTCAAGGAAATAGAAACTAGGAGGGGAAAGCATAAAGATTTTTCCAAATGTAGCTGTCCCCTAAAATCTTTTGATTTGTGTCAGGAAGGGGGCATACAGTTTGCAGTAGAGCTGGGATATGTTCATCTGTGACTTTGGCTGACTCTGTGGCCTTTTTCCAAGTCTTACAGGAGACATCACTGGTTCCTCTGACAGAGGTGACCTGGTGGGCTACACTGTGAAGAGCTCACCTTGCTGCTTTTTCATTGCTTCTGTGCTGTAAGCAGGTGATTAATACCTGAAAGATCAAAATAATTTTTCCAGCTAGTCTCAAAAATATGTATTAATATTCTTGAAAGTATGCATTTAAAAAATTAATGATTTAAAAAGTGAAATATAAAAATTTCAGGGTAATTCTTACACTAAATTTTTAGTTTGTGGTTTCCTAAGTCATCCTTTACTAGAATGATGGTACTTAAAATGTCATAGGAAACATTAATTATTACAATGTGAAAGATTTTAGCCTTTAGTTTGAGTAGTACTTACCTACTGTGAAGGAAACTAAGTGATAGTCTAATACTCTTTATCACTGATTTGTGTTACATTAAAATCAGGATGCCAGTAGCTGGAGCAAAATACAATATTGTATGGTCACTTCTTCAGCCTCAGTTGCTGCTTTGCTTCTTAGGTGATTGTTTTAGGCGTTTCTTAGGTGAGCTCGAGTAGCCAGCTTGCAAAATTGCTGTTTCCAAAGGACACCCAGGATGCATTTTCTGGGACAGCAGCAGGTCACAAAGCTCAGGCAGTGCCTGCTCACCAAAGTGAACTCTAACTCAGATGTGTTTGTATTTTTCAATTACCTTCTCAACTGCTGGTAAAGGAGGTGTCAGTGTTTTTAATTGCCTGTCCTCCCACCTCTCCCTTAAACTCGTGCCCTTAAACTTGTGAGGGAAGTGCTTATGATAAACTTGTTCTTAGGCTGACCCTGACTTTGCATTTACTACTAAGCAGGAACATCTGGTTGCTGCTGTCAAAGCTAATGCTAAACACTGGGAAAATGTCAAGACTATATAATTTTGTAGTGAAGTTTATCAGGAAAAAGAGTCTTGGGCACTTCTAAAGCTTCTTTAGAGGTTTAAAAAGCCATCTGGCTGAAAGCCAACTTCAGCTTTTTTTTTCTTTCTTTTTTTTTTTTGTCAGCACAAAAAATATTTTTTCCTTTATCTTGTTTTCTAGTGCTATTCTCAGGAAAACAGTTGAATGAAATGAATTTTTGTCTTCCTGGAAATTAATCTTGTGTGATCTGATAGTTTTTATTAAAAACAGCAGTATGCTGGAGTAAAAAGGGCTGTTTGCATATGTCACAGACATGCCTAGGCTGTCACAAAACTCCTTGTCCACTGAAATATTTCATTTCTTTAATCTTTGAAATTTTGGATGAAGCAATGAGATTATATCAGTGACACAAAAAAAGCAGAGGTTTTGCAGTTATTGGTGAGTGATGAGACATTTGGTTGAATTTCAAGTGACAGGAGGTCATCCCTGAAGGAAGAATATTTATATAAAAACGTCTGAATTTCAGCATTAAAGGTGGATTTTTGAGGTGCCGTGTACTCTCTGCTCACTACAGGTTAAAAATGCCAACATGAGATCCCCTGTTCAACTCCAACAGTCAGGCTTGGGACAGCCTCTCACAAGATAAACATCATCCGGACGTTTCTTCTGCTTTTGGTTTTCAGGTGGGTTTTTATTAGACTGTGACCCCCTCAGTGCTGGGAGTTGTGCTGCCAGCAGGGTCTGCTGCCCTTCATGAAGGATTTTACTGAATTTGAGCCTTTCTCCCAACTGTTGTGCTTTTGAAACTTTGGGGCTTTTGCTGTCAGTGTGCTCTGGTCTGGGAGTCTCATTTCTGAAACAGAAGGAAAGAGCCCTACCTTGACCAAATAAAACTGAAGTTTTCAGTAAAACTGCTCCTCTTTCAAAACTGAGGAAGAAAAATAACTTTATGTAGACAAATAGAGCTCGTTTTCTTGAAGTATCATCAGAGCAAAACAGTGTTGGATAAACAGAGATTGAGGAAAGAAATATGAATGTTTCCTATGACATGCACAGTTAAACTCTGCAGTCTTGCAAGATTAATACAGTATCCTGCTTCATGGCAAAGACTCAAGGCTTCTCCCACCCGTGGATTCTGGCAGAAATGTTCTTTGGTGGGAGTAGGCAACAATGCCAAAACTCCTCTCCATCATTTAATCATTACTACTGCTTTATTTACATGAAAGTTCAGCATGAAAAGGATCCTCTCCCATTAAAAGACCTCTCTAGTGATGTGTTACAGTTTGTGCTGAAGCTCAGATATGCAACGGACTTTTAATTCACAGCAGCAACAAAAAAAATGAAGTTGGGGCTTGCATCTTATTTGCAGTGTATCTTCCTGCCAGAAAAAAAAAAATCTCACTTTCTGAAGCATATGTAACTCATAAAATCTGAAAATTGCTTTGAAGCACTGGCCTTGTACAGAACTACACTGTGTAATTGGCTTTTTCAAGAAACCTCTGCATCATATGCTTTAAGGTATGTGCTAAGTGATTTAATGGGGTATGTCATTTTTAATTACTGTGGAAGAGCATTCATAAGTATAAAAATGCAAGTCATGTCCTCTTGGCATTACTGCTTCTAAAAGCATTTTTATGTAACCTGCAGGAACCAGCACAGTATTTTCTTTATCCTCTAAGTGCATGATAGTTTTACATTTTTGTGATCTGCAGGATGAATTCAGTGGATGATTCGTGGTAAATTAGCCTTAACTGAGCTCTCAGAAAAACTGCTGCCAATATCTGGCTTTAAATGGTCTAAAATTAGCTCATCCAGCTTTACAATACATCACTGTCTTAGAAGCATTCCAGTTTTCTCCACCCTCTCAATGCCATCTAATGCAGCATAAACTCTACTAACAGGAGGGAAAAAGCCATGTCATTGTGATTGCCCCAACCGTGCCACAGCTGCATCTGAGTCCAGTGGCCATCTGTGGAAAATAATTGATTTTTTTCTTTTTTCTCTTGATATTGAGTTCTCAACAAATCATTAGAATTTAAAAATGACATAAAACCTCTTTATAGCAGAAGGTGATTTGCTTTGAGAAAGTGTCATGTGCAATTTAACCTGCAGTGTATTGTAATTGATGTTGGCTGCCTTTGACAGTTATTTCATGGTTTTCTCCTCTGTGCCTGTGCTCTGGCCCTGCATGCTGAAACGAAGCTGATGCCTGACAAAGGAGAAGCTGCTGTGCTGTTCTCATTGCAGCCTCCAAGCATCTGAATGATTTTATCCATTTCTGAGTTTGTAAGGAATACCAGCCCACAAAATGCAGTGAGATATCCAGCAGAGCAGTAGTGATGCTGGCGGCTGACAGCAGGTTTGTGGATTTAGTGGGAATGCCAAAACACTGAAACATTGTATTCCAGAAAGGAGCCCAACACAGGAGCAGCTGGGTGAAGCTCTGAAGTTTTGGATGAGTAGCAGATTTGTCAAAGAGCTGCAGTGTGGGAAAGGTCCCAACCAACAAAGCAACCTCTTAGCACTTACAAGTAGAAGCACATCTTCCATTAAGGTTGAAGCTGGACATCTCCAACTAGAGTTGGTCTTTAATCATCTGCAACACTTCTAACAAAATTTGAAAGTTTCCAACACTTCCTGGTGTTTAAAAATATATGGAAGTATATGCTGCCACCCATTTCACTGTATCAGTGGGGGACAAATTTTAGCATAAAGTGAAACTGTGGGAACACTCTTGTAAATAGCAAGTCCTCAGCAGAGGACTAGTTGAATGGAAACTCTTTAGCATTGAGTTAGGTAATCCTTTTCCTTTGATGAAAATTTAGCTTTAGTTTATAATTTTCCCTTGTTTATTTTTTTTTCCTTTTCCTTGGCTAAGATTAAAGTGCTCCCCCTGCACCCAGACAAGGTGGGATAGCTCTGTGTGTGTCCTTGCCATGAACCTGCTGTCCAAACACTCCAGTGGAACAATTCACCTCTGGGGGACATCAGACCCTGCACAACAAGGTCTTGACTTTAATTTTGCCCTTTCCCTTGCTGGAGATGCTGCTTGATCCCAACTTCTGCCCTTGGTTGCTGAGGAGTCCTGTCCCATGTCTCTTACTTTCTTGGCAGAGGAAATACTACAAATAGAGTTTTCTAGCTGAAATCAGATGAGATGATGGTGAGGGGGTGTGTATATATGAATATAGATAACAAGATATATCTATATTGGTGCCTTACATATTTCAGTGGCTTCTGGTTGCAATGTCAATATTGGCTGTCTTCCTTCTACAGGAATAAACATTAGAGAAGCCACAGAAAACAAAACAGAAAGAGACTCTGAAGTTCATTCAATGCATTTGCCTCACTTAAAGCAGACACAAGTCTCCTGAAAATGATATTGCTTGAGCTATGGTAAGCCTTGAAATGCTCCTGCTTCTGTTGTTGTTTGTGTTTACACATATATTGTGGGAAAGAGGATAGAAAACACAGCTAATGAGAAGGGAGTGGGAAGTTTTGAAGCCATACAAGCAGCATGTGGTGAAACTGGAGACAGGATTGCACTGCCCTTGCTATTTGATGGTAGCCTGTAAAGTCTGATTAGACACACAACAACCACTTCATCTTACCTGGGCCAGGGGAGTATAAAGATAGAGGGTGAATGAGTGCTTAAACAGGTAAGAGTTGTTGGTTCTCTGCTGCTGTTTGCTTTTTCTGTAAGCCCTGGTTACCAGAACCTGTTTATGGCAAATTATGTATTGAGAGTCTCAAATTAACCAAATGCTTTCACATCCCTTTTCTATGAACCTCACACTATAGGAATTGTTATTCTGCAAAAGCTGTGACATGATTAAAAAGGAAGCCGTGCTGATGTAACCTGATGTTTCCCTTCCTAATACTATTAAAAATACCCAGATTTTTATGCCTTTATATAAGCTTTCACCCTGCTAATACTGCTTATTCTCCTAGACTGAATAGGAAGCTACAAATGCTGAATTGTAACCTCACTGAAGATGAGGGAAACTGAGAAAAAAATTTTTGATAGCAGAATAGGAGTCAGAAAATTCACTTCCATTTTAATGGTATTTTAGTTGTGTTGTGAATATGCTTCAAGTTTAAATCCAGCACTTATAAAGCTCATATTAAAAAAGGGTTTTATTTTCAGTGAAGGAAAATGTGTATTGTCTCCTGAAGCACCCAGTGTGGTGCATGCAGGGAGGATTGAGTGTGCAATTGTTTATTTACATAGGTGCCTGTGGGATTTAGAAGCATCACAATAGGTTCAGAGTCCATTTGTATTGTAGACAGTTTGGAGTTATGTGAAGGCATGTTACATTAAGAAAACTAAAAGAACCTGTGAGGATGCTGCTAATCAGGGAGCTGAATTTACATAAACTGTAGTCACAGCAATCCAGTGGTCTTATCTGCTGCAAATAATCAAACAAACTTATTAGTTTTATTTCCTTTTTATCTCCAGGCTATATATTTATAATTTCTTCCACAATGAAGTCATAAGAAAGAAAAAGAGAGAGCTTGAGTTTTTGCTAAAAAAAAAAAAAAAAACAGAAAAAAAAGAAAAAGTAGTATTTATTCCTCTTCAGCCCCCATTCAAATATTGTCTCTCGTAAATAACAAAGAAAACACTAATTCAGATAATCACTGAATTTTAAAATAAGTAGTATCTCCAAATAGATTCTGTTTTGCTGTCTAATAAAATAATTCCAATCTTGCTGAATTGTTTCCTGTGTAATATAATAGTGATTCTTGGGTACTCTCATTGGCTTTGCAGTGGAGCTGATTACCAAAGGCTGTTCTAATGTGTTTCTAGGGAATCACCAAGTGACCCAGAGCAAAAATTCTGTTACCTCCTGTGTATCTCAAACAGGGAAAATACAAAAAGGAACACATTTAAGATATAGACTATAGACCAAATTGTTACAAAACTCTCAATATGGGCCACTGTTTCTGCTGTCTCTTTCTGTCACAAAATATGTTCTCGTGTCCCTTTCCAAAAGCAAAACTGCTGCATTCCTGCTCTCCTTCAGGTCAGGAGACAACTGCTGCTGCTCAGTGAGTTGCAAAATTTCAGTTAAAGCATCAGCACAACAGTTAATAGGTGCCATTCATCCATAATACCCAGGATTAACTTGGATTAGTCCTCCAGTGAGTTCCTCTCTGGTGAGGGTGCCCTGGACAGCCAGGTGCAAACAGTTTAAGCAGACAGGAAGGTTGGGGATGGTGAGGTGACCTGCTCAGGTGCTTGTCCCTGTGCCCATGTGTGGGGTCTCCCCCTTTTTTACAGTATCAGACTTATAGATCAAGAACTGGAGCACTGAGAATGAGGCTGTCTTTCACAGACCAATTTTTATTTCACTGAGCTGTTGTTATTCTGGTCCTTTGGTGAGGCTTATTCAGGAGTGCTGTGGAGCAGGTGGAAAAGAAGCTAATATGTTATGGATTATCTGATACATTCAGCTGCATCTTTCATTCCCAAGGAACGAAAGTCATTTCACAAGTACAGAAACTTCTTTTAATTAACCATCAGAGGTAAAGAAACCTCCACCTCCTGCCCAGGAGTTAAGTTGTTAAATCAAACCAGGGCTGGTTGATCTTCTCTCTCTGGTTCTGATAGTTCTGTTCTCGTGGTTCTGGTCCAGATCTGTGGGTGGTGGAATCAGAGTCAAGTCCCTTTTCTATTGATTCAAAGCAGAGATTGGAACCAGGAACTTGCAGAAGAAAACCTTCATCGCTGCATTTCGCAGTAATGTGGGGCACGGATTTCTCTGTCTCTAGATAGAATTCTCTCTCTTTTCTACTTTTCTGTTTCTTCCATTTTCTACTTTATTGCAGAATACTCACATAGTTATCCCACCAAAATCAATGAAATGGCTTTTAAGATGAACATCACCAATTGGGAAGCCTGACTCCATTCTTGGCTAGATTTATAATGTTAGTCTTTCCACTTGTATTTAAAAATAATTCTGAAAAAAACCCTAACAAAATGCAAGTGTATTGTCTCAGGGCAAATATCATATTGAATCCTTGCTGCATAGGGGGTCTGTGACTAAGGGATACAAAGGATTTAAACTGAAAGAGAGCAGGGTTAATTTAGATGTTGTGAAGAAATTCTTCCTTGTGAGGGTCATGAGACTCTGAAACAGATTTCTCAGAGAAGCTGTGGATGTCCCTTCCCTGGAAGTGTTCAAGGCCACGCTGGACAAGGCTCTGGGCAACCTGGTTTTATGGAAGATGTCTCCGCCCATGGCAGATGTGCTGGAGCTAAATGGTCTTTAATTCTCTTCTAACCAAAACCACTCTGTGATTTCAATGAAATATAGGCAGGAGAGGGTGAGCCACATGGAGTTCTATGGCCTGTGTGTCCTTCACGAATATTAGTAAACTGCTATTCTTTTGTGGTTAAGATATTAAAACCTAATGTGACTCTAGGGAAAGCTAAGGAAGAAAAAATAATGCAGCTTCTCAAATAGAATAAATCCAAGGTAAAAACTGATAGCTTTGCCTTAGGAATACAGTAAGTGAAATCTGGTTTTGAATAGCATTTTAGAGGTTGTTTCATTTCTCAAACTTCTTTGGTAAATTAATGAAGTGTTGTTAGCGTGTGGCTTCGTTATGATGTGCCATTAGGGAGATGTGTGCTCACCTCTCAGTAACTACTATACCTGCTAGATTTATTAATAAAAAGTCATCCACACAGTTAGGCCTTATTAAATCTTATCAGGACAGCTTGGAGTGCATTGGGCACTAAGGGAAAATCTGGCTAGACAAATTCCAGGGCAGTTCTCACTGCAATTTGTACTCTGCCCTCAGTAAGAATTTGACAACACCTGAAGTCTCAGAGGGTGGGTGCAGAATTGTCAGAGAGCAGTGGAGATCAGCTCTGCATCTGAAAGCTGCTTACAGATTGTATTGATGGGATGTGAGAAATTACAAAATACCAACTGGATTCTCTAGGAGCTGCAATGCTCTTTATAAGAGAATGTTATTAAATTATCTGTTTTTACTGAAGTGGGCATGTAGAAGTGGATTGCAAGTGCAGATATGTATGATTGCTTGTCATTGCTTCTAAGCAGTGGTTAATTTCAAAATGCACTGCACAAGCCTCTGCCTGTGGATTTAATCTTCAGACACACCACTGATTTAAATATTTTCTCCCAGAAAATGGTGAGAGAGCTACCTATGTAGCAATAGGGAAAAAAAAATCCTCCTTCTTTCTTTTACACATACACACAACACTCATACAGCCAGAGGTGCAATAATCCCTATTTAGCTGCCAGAGCTGGTGGGAGAGTAGTGGTGGCCCCAGGCAGAGATTAAGGGGCAAGTACAGGGAATGACTCCTTGTGTTATCTAATACAGCTTTGTGGGGGCTCCGTGGAGCCCTTAGTAATTGTTTTCTGACCTTTCCCTTTGCTGGAGCCAGCTTTTAAATCCCCAATCAATAAAAGGAAGTTGCACCATGGCTTTGAATGAATAATGCAGCAATTTTGCAGCACAATGTAGCTACTGAAAGGCAGCAGTTTATGATTCAGGGGTGATCAGACTCTCTCACTGCTCTCACAGGCCTGGGTACGTGCAGTGCTGAAGTTCACAGAAGTTTACTACGTCTTCGTGACGAGCTGAATGTGGGGAAGGTCATTATTCTGCTGACTTATCCGTGGCTCTGGATGAACGGGTGTGTCCCTGTTGGGATGTTAAAGGGACTGGGAGTCACGTTGTGTTGTGCAACCTGCCTTTTACATACTCAGTCCAAGAACAGAGAGTGAACAGAGCTGATCTCCCCAGGCAGCTTTCTTGTCCTGAACACTCCTGAGTTTTATTGCAACTCCAGTCTGAGATGTGAAGATGAAGATAAGAGCTACAGTCACAGTTACAGAACTCCATTTCCTGGAAAAGTTTATGGAGAGGGAAAATCACAGCATCATGCAACACCATGGGTATGCAAGATATGAAGTGACTGCCCCGAACGTATAGTGGTGGCAGAGAAAAAATTAAAACACTGAGGTAGAACTAAGGAGACTTTCACTAGAGCAAGGCGAACATTTTGGACGAGGTTAGCAGTCTAGTTAGCAGTAAAAGAAAGATGTGGACTTGTCAAAACTTCAGTGTTTCCTAGAAGCACACCAGCTATGTTGAAATTAGTGTTAGAAAAGATCCTAAAGACCACAATGATTTTTTTTTTTGTTATTTTGTCCTGAGCAAAAAACTGTCCCAGTGGCCAAGATTTAACCTAGGAGCTGTAGAGCACAAGTTCATGTTTTTGCTTTTTCCCATTCAGTCTGGGTGCTTGAATCTGTGTTTCTCTCATCCCAAAGAGCTGAGAATTTTGGCCTTTCACTGTTTCCAGGTACTGGCTTCATCAGCAGTCCCTATCAAATGGACATGGAAGTATCATTGGAGTCATTAGAGTATACAAGGATGAAAATCCCTACTTTAAAATTTTAAATCCTTTAAGTACATAAATGGATGAGTTGAATTGTGTGTGCTGCTTTTATTAGGAGAAAAATACTCATGTTTTGAAGGTTAAAAGACACCTGTAATTAAGGATAAATAAGTCATGGCCAATCTATTAGACTTGCTCTTTTTTGTGAACTAGTTGTCTTTTACATTTTCTTTCCTCTCTCTGGTGTGGTGATCCTGGCATTGCTGTTATATATTGCTATTAATGGCAATAATATATAACAACACCACACACGTGGCATGAGAAAACAGCAGTGTGAAACCAGAAAAACACATCAAGCCAATAAGTGTTTCGGGTATTTCCCCAGCCCTTTGTTGTTGTTCTGTGTATTCCTGTGTGTTGTTGTGTTTTGGTTTTGGTTCTAAGCTCTGAGTGTGCCAGGGCTTGCAGTTTGTCTGCTGAGCCCATTCCTGATACAGCACCCAATAGACTGGGTGGTGATTTATGTTGGGAAAAACACCTAACATAATGATAGATCACTGAATCCCTCCATTTGTGACTTACCTTGTATCTCTGGAAATGTACAGACTGTGGCCTTCCCTAATGGGAAGCATTTCCTGAGATGACATTCAGCTATTTCATTCAAAAACAGCCACAAAAATTACATTTAGATTACATGCAAAACAGAAAGCTTTAAGTCATCAGGCAACCTCATCCTCTAGAACTGACCTAAAGGACTCTCTGGAAGGTTTTCCTGCACATGTCCAGCTCACAGGATGATCAGCAGCCATGTATAAAGGGGGAGAAATTGTGCCACCAGCTTTCTGGGGTTTTAGCCGTTAGAAAAAGTAAAGAAATACTTTTGCTACAGCAGAAGTAAATGAAAATCCAGGAATCTGAGAAGACTATTTTACTAATGTTCCTGTACTCACATGGGCTTGAAAAGCCCAAGTTTCCTGGGCAGCTGCCAAGTGCAGGTAATGAAAGGTTGTTTAGCACTTAGGAAGTATACAAAGCAAATGCTAAACACCAGTTACATTCTCCTGTCCAAGTCACAAGACTGCCTAGAGAACAGCTCGTGATAAATGTGCACAATTATGGTATAGAAATACCATCAGGAATTTAGGGTGGAACAAGGCAGGGCCACCCTGGACTAATTACATGGACTCGAGGTGAGAAGAAACTTCCTTGAGAGAGAAGTTTTGAAACAGACACATTTTACCAGAGAAATGCTGACTGTGTAGTAAGAAATATTTCCATATAAGCCTGCAGGAGGATAAACCTACCAATTCCAGCTTGGAAAGTGTGCTGCATTATTCACAGAGCCACTGCATCTGAGGGCCGAATGTGCTGCTTCTGACTGGAAACTAAAGCCCTTCTCGCTGATGTTTGAACTCTCTGCAGTACTTTGCTTAAGTCACTTAAACATCTGCAAGAAGTTTAGTGGTGCATGAGATGAGGAAAGGTTCAACATGTACGAATAGGTCCAACTGTGCTTACAAGCCAGAATTTTTCCATGCACAACAGCACCAAAAGTTGGGCAACAGCCAGAATGTTACATTAAGTTCTTTTATTTGTCCTTATTGTTTTATTAGCAATTCCAGGATAATCGGTTGTTTCAGACTAATTTAACTCTCATTTTGCAGGATTAGTGAAAGAACCACTGCAACAATCAGATAAGGACACTGAAACACTTGAGGTCTGATCTCCATTTGCACCTGGGGAGTGAATGTACCATGTCTGTACAGAAACTGCACAGGCTGTAGATAAAAAATAGCAACATCTGAACAGAAGGCATCCCTTATCTTCATGAGTTCCCTTAATTAGCTTGGCTTAGAGTTAAACTGCCTTCCCTGCAGAATGAAAGTTTCTGCTCATTTATTCTTTGTTTTCTGAATACTGCTGAAGTCTTACCATTTATATAAATGTGGAGTTTCATTCCCCAAAGAGTCTTGAAGTGTTTATCTTAATGCAGGATGAGAGACAGGTCAATGAGTTAGGAGACTATTCCTGGGGAGAGGGAAGAACTTTTCTAGGCTGTGACAACACAAATTCTGTAGAGTATTTTGTAAGAAAGCAGAGAAGCTAAAGAAGGAGCTGAGGGATGATTAAAGAGAGGTGTGAATGAAGGAATCACAATTAGAAGAGAAGGGGGAGCAAGGTGAAACAGGAAGCCACGGAAACAAGGTGCAGTAGCTAAATCTAAACTGGTAAAAAGGAAGCCAGACACACAAATTTATCTCCTTGCCAGGACAGTAATTGGACACTGTCATGTTGGTATAATAGAGCAGCTTTAAATTCTCACAGGCAGGATTACAGTAGAGAAGTGACCAAAGCAGGGGGTGCTGCTGAGGGTGGAAAACCACAGGACCTGCAGAGGAAAACACAGAACTTCTGTTCAAATGGTCGTATTCATGTTAGCAATTAAATTACTTACCTCTTATGAAGTCACTTCAGAGCCACCTGTAAGTCCTTTGAATATGATTGACAATTATGGTGGCTATTTGCTTTTCCTTCTTGGGGATTGTGAAATTTTAATCAAAATTACCTCAGTATAATGAGTTTGCAAAAGCTGAATTCCTAACGGTTTTTCCCCCAACACTTTTACAATCTGATCAATCTTTAATAATGAGACTGAGCTGAAAAAAAAAAAACAATTTTCTACTCAGACAATGCAATTTCATCAGAAATGAATCATCTTAAGTGAATACATTGATTTAGATTAAATTTGATGGGAAAATATCAAAGTGAATAATTTTACCTTATTTCTTTTTGGCAATATTGAAATATTTTATATTGGCATTTTATTCATTTAATTTCAACTTCTATGATATTTACATTATTTTGATATTCCTATACTATTGCATATAAGAGTTTCAGTGATTCAAACCCTGTATGTTTGTTATTTGCACCGAAAATAAATGTCAAAATGTTGGAATTTCCCGTGGGATCAGAATTCCACTTTCTATTTACAATAAAATGTGTAAAGAAATACAGTACTCTAGAGTAAGTCTGACCTTAGTAATTCTGAGCTCTGGAATGCCAGGCAATCTAATATATGGATCAGGATTGTGTAATAAGATTTCTGAATGATTTATGCCAATCACATTTTCATTATTTCCTCACCAATACTGGCAGTGGTAATTCCTTGTACACTAATGCATCTTTTCCATCCAGCTAGATACAACTTATGTAAAATAAACTGCCAAAGGTCTCCTTGGAGCATGGCTTCCAGCCTTAAGGGTTGTTGAGGTATTTCATCTTTTTTTGCTGAATTAGGTCCAATGTTGGTCAATTTATGATTTCAATCCCCAGTATTATCATTGATACTTATTTTACAAAATGTTCTGCAGTGTTGATGAGTTTCAATCCATGTGCAGATAATGGCAACTGTGCTTGCTCTGAAAGTGATCAATGAGACAGTGAAACTTTCTTTAAAACATCAGAATGACATTTTAAAAGATTAGAGGGTTTGTTTTGTTTTGTTTTAATTAAGCACACAACCAGTTTCATGTAAAGTCAGATAGCTTCAGCTTGTGCTGAGGAAGTCATTAACACATCAGGTGAAAGTTCATGTCTGTAAATGGTGTTCCTGAAGGTAAGGGAAACTGAATGTATTCTAAGTTTGTTCATCTGAAAGATACCTGTATGAAAATTGATTGATTTGATACTTTCCTGAAACAATTACAGTTCCCATTTCCATTCATTGCATAAATGATTTCATCAGCTTGTCTGCTGGAGAAAAACTTATACAAACCCTATGCAGAACCCACTCTGAAATTTAATACAGGTAAACTTTTTGAATAAAAAGTTTGAATTTGACTGTCTTAATTCAGGTCAGATCATCCTGTCCTAAAGATGTAGGTTTTGATCTCTTAATAGCCTATCTCTTCTCAAAACATTGACAAAGAGCTCAGATAATAGTATTGAGTTTTATTGTGTCATTAGCCCCACTGGAGTCTCTTATCCACCTCTTCTCCTCCTTATAGGAAATACTTGGAAACTCAGTGCAATAAATGCAAAGAGGCTTACACAAAGGAGAGGTGGTAACCAGAGTTCCATAATAGGCTGTATTGCACTCTCTAAACCTAAAGCCACGCACAGAGGAAATTATCTTCTTATCAAATCTGCTGGTGATCTGAAAAACAGGATTTTTGTATTTAGTTTCTCAAATGCAAAGTTAAGATGTGTTTGCTGATGCCTGCTGAAAATTGCCAGAGCCCTTGTGCATCCTACTCCACCAGAAATACAGCATGGAACCTGTTTGTAGAAACCCTGAGGGGCAAATGCAATTCAAAACCTCTGAAATTCTGTCAGAAACAATGCAAAATATCAGCATAAATTATATCAGCATAATTTTTTTGCTGTTTCTGTCATCTTACAAGTCCAATCTAAAAATCTTAAATGTATCTGTTCTTCTCTAATCAGAGTATTCTTACCCTGTTTTGGTCTGCAGGGTAGCATATCTCCCTTCCAAGACAGAAATATTGCTCTGAAAAAAAGTATTTCTGGCCTCTTCTAGACTCAGGTTTTGGGCTCTATTTTCTTTTTCTTTCAGAGTTATTCCACTGATCAGGGACATCACAGAAATTCCTTCATATTGAGCAACTCCAACAACTCCTTGAACAACCCTCTCTCCTCCTTGGTTCTTTCCTGCTGGGTGTCTGCTGGGCTGAGCTGGTTCATGGCTGTGGCTGGGTAAGAGTGAGTCCATTCTGTCTTGGAGAATGGCTGTTTTGGGAAAACCTGCTCCTGAAAAATGTATTTACTGGATTATAAACACATTACCTTAGATTTTGTGCAATCTGACAGACTGATCTCATGGCAGCAACACTGTAGGAATGTGGGTTAGTAAAGATTCTGTGTTGCCAGCTTTTAATATCCTCCTTAGGATTTTTTATTTATTTTTTTGAGCAAAATAGGGTAATATGTGTCACTATGCTTCAAATGTGATATTTAAGGACATTTTCAAGAAAATTTATAAAAAAAAGTGCCGTGTCTCCAAGAACAACCTGCCTCTAAATTCAGGCTGTGCACTTTGTTTCACATGGAGCACATTTTGCAGCCTGCACAAGCACATTTCCTTGTCACTGGTTGTTTGCCAAGCTAAAGCATCCATTCCATGTCTACAGACAATCCACGTTTGACCTGGGGTTCCCAGATACTCCTTAGGGTTCTGTAAACAGAGAGTCAGGCAATTGTTTCAATGTTGTTTTCTTATCAAGAAGAGTTTAAATCCCATCCTCTGCTGGCAAGTTTCCCTCCTAATTGCAGCAAAGTGGTGCTGCCGATGTCATTGAGAAGTGGCTGATAGTGGCAGTGTTCTGAATGACAAGGCACAGAAGAAAAGCCCCTGCTCTCTGGAACCTGCTGTAGGAACAAATAAATGTATGTTAAGTATATAATTAGTGAGGCAGATCTTGCAGAGGAATCATTCGTGGCCTTTACAGAAAGGATCTGTCTTGTATGGCTGGTTGAATAAACGCAAGGGGATGGGGGATGCACTAAATAAAGGCAAAACCAGAGCTAAGGTTGGACTGACAAGTACAAAGAGGAGAGCAGATGAATTCTGAGAAATTCTGGGGCAGAGCATGAGGATAAATGAAACAAAAGATGCACAGACACAGAGAGGGCAGAGGAATAAACTCTGGGGTTTGTGAGGAGGGTACAATGATGTTGGTATGATTGCTGCTGGGTACAGACTGAGGGGGAAAACTGCAGTTGTGGGATGAGGGTTGCTGGAGATGTTGTCAAAAATCAAAACAGCCAAAGGACAGACAAATATTTTAGCCACAAATTTTTGAAGGAAGATCATGAACTTTAAAAAAATACCACCACAATTGTGGTGGAGAAAAAAAAACAAAGGAAATCCATGCTAAGGGAAGTGTGGATATGCCACAAGGATGATTCCAAAGTCCTGAGAGTGCACTGAGACAGGGAACCTCAATGACAGGATAAATGCTTTATTTTTCTCATGCAAGCTGTCAGAAATAATTACACTTAATTTATAGTTTTCATTTGGAGATATATTCGGTAGTTCTCAAATGACACTCCTATGTCCAAAAGCACATTCCGAAAGCTCTTACCCCTCCAGTAGAAGTAATTGCTCTCTTTTGTAACTTATAAAAACATGTTTGGCCTCCTCTCATATCTGCCTTTGGTACATGAGCTTAGCAGATGCAGACATTCCCGTGCTGTTTGTTCCAGCAAGGTGAATTATGATTATAACACTGGGGATGAGCATCTGACGTTGACAAGGTTTTTCTGCAAGTCACCGTGAGGTAACGAGAAGTGTCTGCTTTAATGATCTTCGCTGTTTAAATTTTTATTGTATTCAGATGGATTTTTTTTTTATAGCCTTTGATTAAAGTTCAGAGAGAAGATGAATTTTAAAAGTCTTCAGGTCTGTTAGATGTGCTACAGCTTGCCAGTCACCCTGCCAAAATTTTCCACTGTGTACTTCTTATAGTTCTGCGTGGTTTAAATTTAATTGACTGTAGATGAGAAGCATTATTACAGATCTGTCATTGCAGCCACTCTTCATATGTTTCACTAGCTGGAATGAGCAGTCACTGGGTTTGTTTCTGACCTAATTCATAATGATGTAAAGCAGCAGTGATTTCACAGAAAAGGAAACAGATTTAGCTGGTGAGAAGGGCAGAACTGGGCTCAGTGCTGCTCCAGTAGTGCTCATTTACAGGTGAGTGCAGGAGGAAAGTCCATTGTTAAAACACTACATTTCAATTTTGTGGGAACAGAGGTACATTATATAAGCTGTTTGGTTGATAAACCGATATAATTCATCATTTTATTTTGCTGATTCTATTAAGACAATGCAAAAAAAAGGACAATAATCTCAATAATCTTTCCAGCCTAGCCCCTCCCTAGGATACTGAACAGTGTAAATAGAAGCAAAGCTCTAAAGATCAAAGAATGGACAGAGATGTATTTAACATGCCAACTTACACAAACTGGTGAAGTTATTTTAGTGTATTGAAACATTATCATTCCAGCAGCCTCATTTTAGTAAGTTAAAGTAAACTAATTTGTATGTGGATGTCTGGATTTGTCTGTACATTGATTTATCAAGTATATTTGTTTATTAAATCCCCCTTACTGATAACAAACAATTACTTCTTCAGGTAATTGATTTAAAACATGGGGGAGACCATTGCCAGCTGGTCTTGTGCCAAGAGTTATAGTACAAATTAATACAGACCAGAAGTCTACGTGCCTTGTACTTGCTCCACCAGATCAATATGTAAAGTAAGACTGGCATCCACCAGTTTGTTAACAGGATCTTTAACAGGATCTTGTTGGGAATACAAATGTCCAGCACATGGTGGGATCCTTTTTTTTTCTGCATATAATTTGTATTAATAGCTGACTTTGGGAGAACAGAAGGCACTATGATCTTAGTGGGAACACACAGGGAGACGTGAGACTGTGATCTTGCCTCTATTAAAATCAATTGTCATGTGATGGATTTGGTCTCTCTCTAATCTGGGACAATCTCAAAAATTCCTGAGAGTCTTCCCTGCAAAACGCAAATGTGATGTTGATATGGGAAGCCTTCTGTGCACGGCCATTAGCAGTATTTTTAGGCAGGTAATATAGGAAGAGACAGAAGGTAAGATGGACTGAGAGACCTTGAAACACAACCCTCATCAGGGCAGAAATGTCCAGCTTCCTGTCAACACCAGCAGTTAAATAACTCAGAAGCTTTTCAAACAATTGCTTGGGCTGGAGACAGGAGCTGTGACATCTGTGTTGTCAATTAAAGCTCTGTGAAGTCACTGGAGAAGGACAAGAACAAACACTTGTTAACAGGGCATTGAATATGAATAATCATCGTCTGCCCTCACAAACTGAAAGTGGTGGGTAGTGATTTACTGCTGAGGAAGAGAGGCAGTCATGGCATGACATGGAATATTGCTTTTCCAAAACAGATTTTCAATATTATTGTATAAGTATTAATAAAATAATTACTGAAAGTAAAGGGTCAAATTAAGGTTTGGAATTTTCTTCCTTAATTACTTGGTTTCCTTCCTAGTTATGTCAATAGCTTTTACCTTACTGAGGACGGTAAAAAGTTTAATTGTATTCATAGAGTTGTTTCATCCAAAATCATGAAATGTCTCTGAAACTTTATCTAAGAATTTGGGCTTACTTCAATAGTCTGTACATCATACCTTCTTGCTGAGTTGTTTCTCCCACTTGGAATATATTTCCATTTGACAGAGTATACTATATTTACAAATTGGGATTTTCAAAATTTAGTCCAAATTCAGAAGACAAGATCAGACTTGTCTTTTGACAGAATTTGTACTTTGGGGCTCTTTGGACTTTCTGAAGGACAGGCCGATTCACAAACATTTCCAGTAATAAAGATTTTCAGTTTACTTTAAATTTTGTTGGCCTTTAAAAATGTGTTTTCTACCATTTCTTGTACTAATGGTTTGTTGTTTTTCACAAGAGTGCTCACAGACGGCAAAGTTTAACTAATAAACATGCAAATGTGTTCACAGGAAGGTTTGTGCCAGAAATTTTTATGGGTCGCTGTTCTGCTCCTGATTGAGTAAATCATGGTGGCTGCTCTAATGTTCTTCCTCTTTTCAAATTTGGTAACCAGTGACAGCAGGAAAGGGCTGGGTGAGAGAAAGGTTGTCAGTCCAACACCCACAGCTGGAAACATTAAGACAAAAGCCCCTCTGAGTTTTCCCCAACCAGAACTCTACATAACATGAGTTTTTGTTGACAATTTTAAATAGCCAGTTGAAAGAAATTTGACTCATGAGTTATTAGTATGCAAGTAATTTGGGATTTTTTTAGAAAAACGTTGCAAAAGAGTATTTGGGAGGGGTTTTGTGCAAGGAAGTTTTTTTTCGGTTCTTTATTTGAAAGAAAATAGGAAACAAAATGTGTAATAATGAAGCTTTATGGAAATGTGCTTCTCCATTTCAGGCTCCAGGATCTTAGATACTTCTCACTTCTCTCAATGGTGTCCTTAAGTTTCTTTCCTCTTTCTCTCCTCCCTCTTGGTCTTTGAAAGACATAATACCTCTAAACCAGAATGTTTTACATGTAAAATAGTTCCACTCACTTGTAGACTTTGAGCAATAAGAAAAGAAATTTCAAAGATGCATTCAAAGAATAAGGAAAAGAATTCAAATTGTGTTACTTTCCTCTGTTCCCCTTCCACTGCGAAATGTTCAGCATTGATTTGACAGGCTCAAGGTGTGGGTTGTGTAAACCAGTGCCGGCCCCAATGTCACATCCCCTGTCCTCAGTCACCAGCTCCCACTTCCCTTCGTGTTCTGTGTCATACCTCACCTGTATGGGAGTTGCTTTTGAAGCCTAAATCTGGCTCATGGACTGGGGCAAAACCCTCCCTCATTTGTCCTGCTATGAGGGCTGAGAGTTTAAGCTTAGTTCTCATATTTCTGTTATGCCAGAGACAGAAATAAAGCATATTTCAGAGTTAGCTGGGAGAATATTAAGATTGATTAGTTCAACCCATGTGATATCTTCTACTACAAACACAGACTTTCTCTCCCTCAAAATAAAATGAGTCTTAACATCTGTATTGCCAAAAATAAAAATATCATGCAAAGAGCTTGAATGTAAGACCTGTGTCCCTAAAGTATTAAAGAAATTTGGGTCAAATCCAACATGATAAATCTAAATGCTATTGGGAAAATCTAGTTAGATTTTATATTTTTGTAAAGCATCTTTTAATTCTGAAAGACCACATGGCTGCTATTACATCTCTCAGCAGTTGTGTTTACAGCAAGAAAATGTTCAATTTGTGTGTGATATGGAAACAATGAAGAAATCAAAATATTTAAGATCTGTTTAGACTGCAAAGCAGACCAAATGGAAAGATATCATTGCTGCGACTAACCTACAGAGGACTTGTTGATAAAGAAAAATTGGTGTGCTGATGCTTATTCTGTCAAATAATAAAGCACAAACAGAAAACAAGGCTGAAATCCCTTTTGGTAAATACGTAGCTAAATGCCTCCCAGACCCACCTCAAGCATCCACTTTTGCTGCCTTGTGATTTGGTGTGGCTGTCTATAGATCCAGCTTGCTCAAAGATTTTTCATTAAAGTGTCAGTTGCTGTGGTAACAGCATGAAGAGCAGATCAGATGGATGCCAGGACCAGATGGGTTTCTCTAAGAACTTCACATACATGGACAGTTGGTGATGACCCAATTCCAAAAGGTTACCCACACAGATTTGTACTGCAGCTGACTTGATGTTGCCTTCTCCAGGGGTCTGGACCTTGTCTCTGAAACCCAGGGGTTCTCTTGAATTTGCAGCCCTGGGCTTTTATCAGAAGCTCGTGGACTTCCCACAGAGGAAATGCTGGCAGATTAACACAAGTGATGGAGTTTCATACCCTGATGTTTATGCTGCCTTCTTATTGTCAAGGGCTGGGCTGAGCCCAGTCTTGAGCTCTGTCAAAATGTTGAGTAATTGTTACATGATAATCACACACTGCAGTTTCTCCCAGGCTTAATCTGATTTTGCACTGTAGTTGCTTACATCCCACCTAAATTCCACCCACATGTAATTTAACCAATATGACTGATTAGATCCAATTTTCCGTGGTCAGAGCTGTGTTACGTACAAGGTGTATCAGCAAATATTTGACCTTTGCTGAGGTCTTGGTTGGTTCTCTTGCGTCGAAAAGTGAACGAATATCCTTTTGAATAATTCAATTGGAATCATAGTCATGGCCTGTTGTTTACTATTTGGTAAAACCCCGAGATTCCCTTCCTGTTTTGGAAGGTTGGGGTTTCTGTTTGTTTTTTGTTTTCCTGAGAAATGTGTGAAGGGAGTGTGTGTGTCGTGGTTTAGACACAATTACGTGGGCTGGGCCAGCCAGCGTTCCAGCTTTATCTGGAAAGGGGATGGAAGGCAACTCCTTAAACAATGCTCATTTCCCTTCCTCTCCTACCTTCAAAATATGTTCTAACATGTTGGTCTGTTCAATCTTGATCCAATCTCAAGTATATTGCAGGTTTTTAGGGAAGTAATGCTATGTCACAGATTTGGGGGAATTAGAGAATACCTCCAAAACAAGGTCCTGCCTGTTCTGTATGGATGATGTGTGTCCTTTGCCTCCCTGGCCTGGCTCTGTTGGCAGATTCATAGCAGTGCAGCTGGGTAGATAAGAAAATCTACTTTTTTAAAAAAACATTTGATAACAAGGCATTAGAAGGCATTCACAGAATTGAGAAAAGTTTTGTTTTCTGCTTTTCATTGCTGCAGATTTAGTACTTTGGGGTACAGTGTTAGACTGTGCTGTGTAGATGCCAGTTTGTCCTCAGATCTTCAAGCTTCTTGCTTCATGACCTCACCAGAAGGTGTTAAGCCCATGCAAATGGCAGCTGATTTTGGACTCATGACATTCTTTTGTCCCTAGTCAGCAAGCACAGTTCTAAAAATGTCTGTCAGGAGGCTGGGATTAAGGCTTCACATCAGTTAGATGCTGTCAGCTTTGCCAGGCAGTCAAAGCAGTGAGATATGAGAACGTGTTGAGTAAATTTACATGGAGTGCATTATTTCTGCCTGCCCCTTGGTCACATGTTTGAGATTGTGCTGCAGCTGGAGAGACATCACTGGCACCAGGGAACAATCTGTGCCTCTGGCAGGTGCTCCAGGCACTTTGTGGAGGGCAACCTCCCAGTTTCTCTGGTCACAGCTCAGCAGATTATTCTGCCCATGGTGCTGAAATGAACCACAGGCTGCTGGTCCTCATAGACTGTGCTCATCCACACAGAGAAGCCTCAAAGTGATTAATTCCTGCATTTTCAGCTCTGTGCTTTGAACATAGAGATGAAGAGAAAATACTTGGCAATAGAAACCCAGAGAGGAGCAGATCAAAAGAAACAGCAGGGCTCAGAAATATCTGCAGTAGCAAATGGGGAGACTGGAGAATTTCTGGGACAAGGCCACTGAGTAAGGAGGTAAAAAGTCCATTTGTGTACTTCTGGCTTTGGACCAGGATGCAGCAGTCTGGGAGGTGTTGATACACAGGACTCTAAGTATTAAAATATCTACACCTTCTGCTGGAAATGGTAAGAGATCAGCTCAAGTTTAGCATATCCAGAGAGTCAGAGCCCAGCCTGTGATGTTTTAGACAGTCTTGTGCTGGCTCAGGATGTCCCACACTGGTGTTTGTCAGTAGGCTCAGCTGGCTGTGCGTGTGTTCAAGCCCCATGGTAAAATGTTGCCTCGTCTCAACTGACATGGGCTTTGCTTTTCTAAGTTTAATTTGGTTGTTGCCTGCTGAAGTTGCTCAGTGCCTCGCAAATGGAACAAAATTACTGGGTGATGGATTCTTCCTGTGGCAATGTGGCAAAAAAATTATTCCCCAGAGAGGAATCCATGTGCAGAGTCTGCACCACTTAAAGCTCCATTCATGACCTTTTTTGGGGAGCTGATGGGTCTCAGGTCTCCTGAGCCTCATCCAGCCTGGCCTGAGTTGTATTCACAGGCAATTACTAAATCAGTTTTAAGATTGTTTCATAGATGGTCTTGATTCCTTTATCTTCCAGTGCAAGCTGTTCTATAAAGCTCTAGGATATTTAGCAGAATTTGCTGTCTGAGAGCCTTCTTGATAACACTCCAGTGTTGTTTCCTCACTGCTTTTGAAGATATCTTAGAAGCTTTTAAAAATGATCTTTGTATCTTGCTGTGCAGTTAATGCTCTAAGTTTCTCACTGGTATGTACAGATGTTTCTTGGATATTGGTAACTGCTAGAAAGTGGGAATGTGGAAAAAAATGCTTAACCTCATGGATCTTCCCTTTTCTTCAACTATATTTTTTGTCTGTTTCCTTCACCTGCAAAATAAACCAGACTGTTCCATCAGAAAGCAGGACTGGAACAAAATGTATCGCTTGAAGGAAATTCGGAAAACCTGAATTTCAACAAGATCCAAGCCTGGATGTTAGAATCCCTTAATTCTGGCCATTTCACAGTGTCCTTTGAATTGAAATAAGTGCCCAAAGGAAAAGGAAAAAAAAAAAAAGAGCAAGGTTAATTCTGTGTAAAAGGCAAAAAAGCAGGGCTCATAATTTAGATCCAAACCTAAGCTGGAAAAAAATCCTTCTAATTCTTATATATATTTAAATGTTTTATTGGGTTACTTCTATTTAGAAAAAAAAATGGTTTTACTTCTCTGAAGTGCTTACTGTTGAAGTGCTTGCTGTCCATACACAATAGCACTGGGCTATTTAGCGTGGAGAAGCCAGAATAAATCACACTCCTTTGACTTCTGCATTGAATGAGCTGCTGAAAAAAGAAAATAACAGCATCATTTGGAGGAAAAATAAAGCAGGAATGGGGCAGGGTTCCTAGTGGGGAACTTTGATTTGAAACTCTGCAAGCATATTCACATGTATATAAATGAGGTTTTAAACTTAATGATGTCCAGTTTTATTATATTCATAAAATATTACTCTTTTTATATCCTTACCACATTCATCCATCTTTGAAAATCTGCCTTTAAACACCAAAAGGGAAAAAAAGCCACTGTTCTGGGGTCACTGCCATCGATTCCCACCTGGAAGGTTTCTTGATGAGAATGTAACATATGAGCAGCCATAACAAGCCAGACCAGAGGTCTACAGAGCCCAGTATAGAGCCCCATCTAAAGGAAATTAAAAGGACAGGAAAACATCCCATGACAGTCCTCCAGTACATCTTCACAGCATCCAGTGCACTGTAGTATTGCTGTTACTTGAGCCTTAACTGGGACATCTCATGGATTTTTCTGTCTTGGGTTTGCCTGATTGATTTTTGAACCTGTAAAAAATTTAGTTGAACTTGCACTGCTGTGAAAAACGAGGAATTGAATTCTGAATGAGCTGCTGCATTCAGAAATATAAGAACCAGACTGAAGAAGAACTGATCCCAGCAGCTAAGCCTGCCACCATGTGCTAAATATACTTCAGAACAATCCTTTGTGGCAGATCTCTGGAGGGGCATTGTTGGGAGTGAAAGGAAGGAAGAAAGGAACCTTTTGTGAAATCCAGAGCCAGGGCACAAGTCCTGCAAGAACGGCTATTATTCGGGCCAAAACCTGGAAGATTTCCCATCCTGCTTTAGTCAAGAGTTGCTTCCAAAGGACATTGCTGCCCATTGAAAAAAGTAAACCTTTCATAATAAGAATGCACACAAAATGCTTCTATCAAATTAGACTGTGCAAACAAACTGGCTTTTGAATAGGGGGCTTCTTTATGTGATGCAGGTTGGATTTCTGAAAAGAATTTTGTTACAAAGACTAGACTAGCACTTATTTCTCCCCCATTCTCCTTCCAGCAATTACCCTGGCACTCCGCTCCTTCTACATTCTACTCACTAAACACACAAAATTAAATTTGTAGGTTTTTTGAGAAAGCTCTCTGCTTGTTTCTTGTCATAGGTCTTCCATTTTTTAAAAAGAAACCATATTTGAAGCTGTTCATTGAAGCTTAAATTTTGATGAAGGTATTAAAGAGATATATTTGTAGAAGCAAATAGCTTTTGATCAATTATATCTTTGAGGTTTCACTTATTTGTCACAGCCTTTGGTGTTTTTTTTCCCAAGAATTACAGGAGGAAAACCTTACATAGTACCAGATACAAATAACCAAGATCTAGCAAAATAAAAGATTCAGAATAGTTTTTCAGAGGATGCTCTTGGTGAAAGCAGTACTCAAGATGAAATATGAATCTCTACTTCTAGGTAGGGAGCTTGAAAGCCTGGAGATTTAGCTTTGCATTTTTTAGTCTGATTTTTTATTTTTCTTGTTCGGATGTAAAGAAGCATAACACAACATATTCATTAGACTATTTAGTAGAGCTGATGATCTTTCTTGTGTAGCATTTGTCTCACCTAAAATTCTTTTTTGAATTTTACTCACTGCTGGAGAAAATATTTTTTCCAGTGAGATTTCTGCTGCCATAAACTGGTTTTTGGTACGTGCACCATAGAGGTAAAAGTGTGTGGGCTGGATCCTCATGTTTCTGGGTGGGGGTGGGTTTCAAAGGCATTTAGAGTTGTTTTACAACCACCATTCTTGTAGGAATGTTGATTTTTAATCATCCTGAAATTCCATATTGCCAGTGCACAGCCTGATCAGTGCTTTGTCAGAAACCACCCCCATGGTGATCCTGCCCTCAGCTCCCAGCAGCAAAGTGTGACATCAACTCGGGGATTACCTTTTCCTTATGCAAAGGAATGATTGTGACAGACAATTTGAATAATCACCGGGGCCAAGGGTTGCGGGTGACAGGGATCTGGAAACTCCTACGTTTGGAATCTCCCTGCGTTCTCCCTTCGTCAAGGTCTGTTTGGAGCCGCAGCCTGAGGAACAGGTTTGCACGAAACCATCGTGATGGCTGTACAGAGGGCACAGTGTGTCACCGTGTGCCCCCAGCCCTGTGCCCACTAGGGCAGAAGGCAGAAATGCTGATGAATCATGTGTGCTTTGGCAACCTCCTCCTCGGGCTCTTAGCCAAACCTCTGGTGGGAGCTGGGCGCCTTTTGACACACGGGTGGGAATAACCGGGATTCTCCAGGGCTCCGACAGACATTTCCCTGCTCCGGGTGACATCTACCGGCAGAACGATCTCTGTGTTTGCAGGAGGGAGCTTGAAAATATACATGAAGTTTAATACATGCACCTAAATCCTACGCAGAATTTATTAGCGTAAACGTTTCTCTATTTGTTTGGGTTATTCTGTGGGCAAAAGGAGGCAGATTTGTGGCAGGAAGGCAGGGTTCTTGGCAATATTGAAATGAGAGCAAAATAAATCACTGCAGAGGGTTTTATAGGCAGTACTTCAGCCGAGCTATGAATAAGTGGGATTATGCTGTCGCTGCCTCCGAGCCTTTTCTGTGGTTTTGTTTAGTTTGCTTGTTCTGCTCTCCCTACACAAAGGAGCTGTTGGTAGGAAGTGTCACACTGTCAGAGGATACTGAAAGCCAGGTTCTCTGTGGAATCTGAGATGGCACCTTTTTGTTTATAATCAATGCTTTCTGGCCCTGGCATGTCACAGGCTGTTGGTTTCAGAAACAAGTGTAAAGCAGGCTTTTCTTTCTGCTAGTGGCTTGTCTTATATGCTTTTTTTTTTAGGTTACTGACAATGAAAATTAATCCCCTGTTAGAGACACCTTCAGAATACATCAAGCAAAGAACAAGAAGTTAGAAGTGAAGAAAGAGCCAAAACAAATTTTTTTGTTGTTGTTTTTAAAAAGTCCTTTCGGCAGACAGAAAATTCTATTTGGAAAACGCAAAGAGTTAATAAAAAAAATAGAAATTGGGATTTAAAGATGCTATTTCTGTCCACATTATTAGTGTAAATATGTTTACTTTGGTCTATTCATTCAGAAGCAAAATGCACCATACCTGCAATGGTTTAGCTTTGGGGGGTTGAATTCTCTTCATTTTCCTGCAACTGATTTGGGTTTACCAGGGTTAAGTTCTCTGCTTGTCCATTTCTCATCTTTCCCTGTAAACTTGCTCAAGGTACTGTACGGCTCAGTCAAGGTTTTTGACATCCTTGAGGAAGGGAAAGCATTTTTCTGCTGACATCTAAGTACTTCATTGAAGACTTTGCAATGAGCAGACATAAAAATCAGCACAGATTTGGACTTTTGAGAGCCCACGGGATGTAAAGACCCCTTAGATTCTGCTTGGTCTCTTGTATAACAGCAAGTAACTTAGATATGATTCTATAAATGTGTACTCTAGAGCTATATTTCTGGATGTTAGGCCAGATGTTTCTGTCTCACAGTGCCACTTCATTATACAATAAATCCTTAAACCTGTCTTTTAATTATGGCCTAGAAGACTATTTCAGGGAAGTTTACTAAACCAGGTCCCAGAAAGACACAAATGCCAAAACAAGTAAGAGTTTTCCTGATGAGGCAGACACCAGACACTCACTGCTGTAAGTGTAGGTGTTTTCCACAGCAGTGTTCTCTCTGTTTGCTCTTGTGTAGGATGTGAAAAAGCCCCCGATGCCCTCAGACTACAGCTGGACAATGAAAGAATGTTATTGCTGAAGAAAACTCCTGAATGATGATGAAACAGAGAAATTCACCTTAAACTGCTCCTTTGCTAGGAGGTGTCTCTGAGAATGAAGTCGCCCCGGAAAGGAGTTTGAAAGCTTTGGTTAAATAGCCCTTGAAAAACGTAGTGTTTGTGTATGTTTCGCGGGTTTGTTGTGTGTTGTGGGTTTGGTTTTTTTAATGTTAAAAGCAAGTCCTACAGATTTCCTGAAATTGTCCATACTGAGAGATTCCAGAAAATGGGAAACTCCTGAGAAATGCTTGTGATAAGAAGAAAGTTCCTGTGGTCCAGATGGACTATTCTATCCTAGAATAGGTACTTTCCACAATTGTTACTCACTCAGTATAACCTACAGGGAATAACACATTAGTCACTGTGCTGGGACTCTAATGACCCATAGCAGGATAAATTATGCTGTGTGCTCACACAATTCTTTCCTTGAAATATGTGTATTTTTCTGTGAGTGCAGGCTGGGATCACAGGATGGTTAAAGGCATCAAGACTGCCTTGTGAGCACATGTAGTTATTCCTGCAGGCAAGGTCAGCTGTCTTTGTCAAATTTACACACAAATTAAGAGAATTAAGAATTCATTTTCTCATTGCAATTTGTGAGAAAATTAATGAGGTGTCTCTTGGTAGGTGTTTTAAATGTGAACAAGAAAACTTTTGTAAATAACTCACCATGGAGCCTGTCTACACTGATGGTCCTAAAATCTAGGAAGGTTGTACACCTGGGAAATGGGAACTGGCTGATGTCATATGATGGGCAAATCTGAATATTTGCTTGTGTATTACATCACTTGTGTTCCTTGTCCTTTTTCCCTGCCACGAATATTTACCTTACCCTTCCTTCCTTTCATTTCTGTGGGTAATTCCTCACCATCTCCCTCCACTGTCTGTCAGTTTCTTTACAGAGCTCTCTCCCAAAGTCACCTCATGCTGAGAGAATCAGGTACCCCACCTCAGGAGAATCTGAACTTCCTCTCCACCTGTGACACTTTCTGATGACAGCATCACACTGAGATACCTTGAAAACCAGCTTATACATAAAATGAAGAAATAAATAGTGCTGCAGATTTGTTAAATCTTGGAACAACAAACAATTTCCTGCAACACTGATCTTTGCAGAGGATGCTGCTGTGTGTGTATATATATCTGTGTGTGTGTGTATGTATATATGTATTTAAGATATTTTATTTTAAAATTCATATTAATTAATTTGTATTTGTATGTTAAAATTAATATAAATAAATATATTGTTTATTTTTTTATTTATATGAATAAATATATATTCTCTTTAGCCACTTTTTACTTCCCCACCCAAGAAAGGTCAGTATTTTGTAAAGTCATAGGAGTTGAGACTCCGTC
This sequence comes from Trochalopteron elliotii, assembly GCA_024734555.1. Lineage (NCBI taxonomy): Eukaryota > Metazoa > Chordata > Aves > Passeriformes > Leiothrichidae > Trochalopteron > Trochalopteron elliotii. The sequence goes on along the minus strand of JANPWX010000651.1, from coordinate 1,188,383 downwards.
GCCGAGGTCCCGATTTTTCCAGGGGCTCTGGCAGCTGCGTCCCCGCAGTGCTGTCCAGCAGCCGGGAGGTGGGGCACGGGCTTTGCTGGTTCCTACTGGGGAGTGACAGGACCGATGCTGAACACCAATCTTAAGGTTTGTAAGGTTCAGAAGGGATAAAGTGGCAACAGATTGCCCATTAAAATTGCATGAGTGAAATAGCAGAAAGTGAGAATTTTTAATACCACTCTCAAAACTGGAGCTGGTTGGCCATGAGGTCTCTTGGCACTGCTGATAAGGTTGGCAAATCCAGGTGGCAGAGGTAGGGAACTGGGAAAAATAGAAGAGTAGGGAACTGAACTAAGAGAATATCATGTAGCTCTATTTTTCCACTGTTTCTGAAGCTGTTTGGGACCGTAATTAACTGAGAACACTTACTGTACAGATTTCAGCTTAAAATAGATGTATTTTCTATGTTCACAGCAAGGACCAGGCAAAATCTAATATAAAAGCTGGGTTTGAATATAAAGCAAAACTTGTTCATTAAAATTGAGGTAAATTTAGATCAAACCCACAGCAGTCCTCTAGCAGAGGTGTTAGGAGTTTATTCTGCTGTAATTGTGAGCAGAGACATCTCCAGTCTCTGGACAAGCTGTGAGAAACCCAGCCTGAGCTTCATCACATACAGGAGTCACAGCAGTACTTGGCAGCTTGCAGGAGCCTTTAGTTCTAGGTTGATAAGCACATAATTGTGATTCAATTAAACTCAGAACAACACTGCATTGATACCCACAAAGAGTTTTTTCCTTCCCTAAGCTGGTTCCAGCTTTGGTGCAGTCACTGCACATCCCTCTTTAGGAGCACATAGTAAAAGGTACATTCAGATGTTTGGAAAATTCCATAACTGCCCAGAAACAGGTGCTCTGAGACAGCATTGCTATTAATTTATCAAGCATATTTATCCACTCTGAATGGACTGAAAGTGCTTATTTTGTAGTTTATAGAATTGCATCCTCTGGATGTACTCCTCAAAATACTCTGCAAATAAAGGTGTGTGTTAACACGCGTTGTTAGTACCATGTTCTAAATAACAATGGACTTGGGTTCTTCCCCAGAGGAAGAACTTGACCCCCACCTGGCTACAACCTTCCCTCAGGGGGTTGTAGGACCCATAATGTCCCCCTTGAACCTCCTTTTCTCCAGGCCAAATAACCCCAGTTCACTCAGCTGCTCTCATCAGACTTCTGCTCCAGCTCCTTCCCCAGCTCTGTTGCCCTTCTCTGGACACACTCCAGCACCTCAATGCCTTTTGTGTAGTGAGGGGCCCAAAACTGAACCCAGGATTTGAGCTGTGACCTCAACAGTGCCCAGTACAGGGGGACAGTCACTGCCCTGGTCCTGCTGGCCACACTACTGCTGATACAGCCAGCATGCCACTGGCCTTCTTGGCCACCTGGGCACATTTGGGCTCATGTTCAGCTGCTGTCAACCTGCACCCCAAGGTCCTTTGCCACCAGGCAGCTTTCCAGCCACTCTTTCCCAAGCCTGTAGTGCTGCATGGGGTTAATATATAAATATATTGCATAACTCACAACCTCCTGATAATTTACACAACACTTTTGCTTGCCATAATTAGGTGCTAATAAAAATTACTCATGTAACTAGAAGCTGTCATCTTCCTTCACTCCTCCCATTTTTCTGGTGAAGAAGAGAATTAACATGCCACGTACAGTTACCTGTGCCATGACACTAGTTCTGACACTGCTGCTGGTGCTATCAAAGCAGGTCAGTCTCCCTCAGCTTTGAGAGCCTAATCTTTGGGAAGACTGAGTAAAAGCACTCCTCTAGGTCAGGTAAGGTCCTTCCTTCTCAGTGCACTGATAATAATAATTGCTACCATCTTCCTTCTTTGTGAGGACTGTGAATCCAGTTGGGTATCTGGAGAGCCATCTCTGACAATATCAGATGTTCTCAGAACTCTTAATCGAAGGCAGCCCATGAAAGCACCCTGGGGAGTGCTTTATTCTCAGTGTTTAAAAGGACATGAAAGTACAATAGTTCTCTTTATATGGGTACAAAGCAGCCAATTGATCTTGTCAGTTTAATAAATAATACAATTGCTTCCATCAGACACTGTTAATAGACTCCTGTCTGGACTAATGTTGTACAGAATTGTACAAGTACAGAAATGTTATCTTCCTTGGTCTGCCTTGGATTAACCATCTCCCCCTTTATCACCTGGAGGCAAAGCTTCCAGCAGTAGGTCCTGAAGGGCATCAGGTCCCCTGATCTTAATCTCTTTCTTCATTTTAATATGTGTTCTTGGAAGAGATGAGCTAATTTCCTGATGCATCTGTTGTCTGACTGGCTCCTAACATTTGTATGGATTCAAAGAAGCTTAAGAATGTAAAATATGCATTAGATTTAGGGAGTTTCTTTTTGTTTATTTTTAAACCATTCACTGTCTATGGGGTCCCAAGGTGCAAAACTTGGATGATGCTCTTCAAACACTGCAGAGGTGCAGGGAAGGTTGGGTGCAGCTTCACACCTGGAGTGTTATGAACACAAGGACCAGGCATCAGCAAAATTGATACAAGGCTTTTGTTCAAGAAGCTCACAGCTCAAGGGTTTGGAATGTTTCTTGTTCAGTGCCAGCAAAACCAGCTCATGCCCTTCTGTAGATGTCCCACTCAGCATTTTAAGCAGGCCCTGAGTTTTGCATTATCAGCACTGCTTTTTAGGTGAGCTTTAGGTGGAATACACACACCAGTGTTCACCAAGAAAGTGCTGGTAACATTAGCAAAGGTAGCTTTAAAACTTCTAATTGTCTTTGACTTTAAATCCTTTACTGACTTATTTTCTTTTCTCTGCCATGACACAAAGTGGTTCTGGGTTTTGCAGCTCAGGGATGTGCTAAACAGGGAAAAAAGAGAAAATATTTGTCAGAGAGAATAGGTTTTCGGGGGTTTCAGGGTGTTTTGCTTTGTAGATAATTAATTTACAGCAGATATGGATGCTATATTTTTACATCTTTCTGCCAAATACATAGCTAAATATATGTTTATATATGCATAGAAGGCTTGTAAATATAAAACTATAAAAATATAGGTATGGTATATATATGTACATTTGTAAATGTATGAATCTAGTGTTATCAGAGTCCCCACAGGTGTTTTCCCCAGATGATGATGATGATGATGATGATGGTGTTTTCTCCTCTCGCCTCCCTTAGAGTATCAAAAGAGTATTGTGGTGAGTAAAACAATGGCTGATCCCCTTCTGTGTGTTTGCAAGGAAAATAGTTCTGGTTTTAGTGCTGGAATCAGTTGTCCAGTTGCTAATAACATTTTTTTTCTCTATAATAACCTAAGTGAATAATGCAGTGATCAATGAGTAAAAAACCACTGCTGTTGTCCAGGTATTTAGACTTCCTCTGCCTTGGTTTGCCCTGCTGTAAAAGGTAGGTAGCAGCAGTGCCAGAACTCAGAGGGGCATTAGGAGGATAAATGCATGATTTACATTCAGCTGTTCAGGTATTTCAGGTACTGGGACAATATATGAAGGCAAGAGATTTGTAGCTAAGCAGAAAGATATTCAGGTTGAGCAATGAGGTCCTATAGCATGAGGAGAAGTCAACAGACCTGGAATTCTTATGGATCAGTGAGAAAAGTAATTTCTGGGAATTGAATGCTTCATCCCAAAAGTCCTTTTCTTTGGATCCCTGTGGGATCAAGTCTGCTTGCATCAGTATTGCTTTTGAATTGTTGCCCTGCTTGCAGAGAAAACACACTGCTGCCCTCCTACTTAAAGATGAATTCAAATGTTTTTACTTTAAATTCAAAACCTATTCAAAATTTAGATTCCTTGGCTAATTTTAGACATGACTTCATAAAAAAAAGAAAACCAGTTCTTCAAATAAAAAAATGCTCATGTTGAAAACCAGTATTTTTATTCTCATATCCATTTTGAACTGAGGTTACTGTGTTTGAAGGGTGAGACCAAATAATGCTTCTAAAGTCACAATCGGTATTTGAAAGGCAGCTCTGTGCCCTCCTTTGAGTGCTATTGATGCTTTCAGCTGGGGCATGAAAGACCTAGAACTCTGATCTCTGGTTTTGGCAAGTCAAGTCATTCAATTCAATTTCAGAACTGTGAAGCTGTGAAGCTCTACAGTTTTTGATGTTTAAAAAGGTAGGGATTATTTCTGTTCTCTGTGATTTCTGAGAACTGCTGCTTCTGTTAGCAAACCCAGGAAGAAACCTGTCTGTCTGATGTGCATGGACTGTAAACTGATACCTGGCAAACACCTGAGCAGATATTACACATCTGGCTGGCATCTCTGAGATCAAAGCACTCCCTGATGCTCTGCTGCCCTTTGAACAGCATTTAATTGGCCATGAGACCACATTTTAGGACCTGGAACTGAGCTTTGCCTGCGTGGGTCACTGGATGAATCCAGTTTAGGTCTGCAGGAAACTGGTCGGTGTTCTCAGGCTCCTTTCTAGTGGGAGCAGGCCGTGTGCGCTGGTTCTCTCGCCTGCCGGGTCTGCAGCCTCTGCCCTCCCTTGTGGGGTTTCTGCAGTCTGGCTGAAACACATCACCACGGACTGGTGGGTGGGGATACCCCTGGTGTCCTCTGCACAGATTTCAGGAAGGTTTGGTTGGCCTTCCTGAGCTTACAAGGCTTGTGGGAAACGCCTCCAAACCCCATTTCCTGGGGAGCAGAGAGGAGCTCATGAGGGACAGATGCAGCAGGCCCAAGGTCAAACGATGAGTTTGTGGCAGGGAAGCAGCACATGGTAATGTCTCCTGCTGCTCCCCCTGCTCAGGCCCACCTTGCTCATGCATGGTCCCATTCCCTGATGGGGATCCCCAAACCCAGTTGTCAGAGCCCCAGGACCCTGGTGTGGGCGTGGGGGAGGCCAGCACTGTCTCTCTGCTCACCATGACCCCTTGGCCCAGCCCCACAGCCCCCATTGAAGCCAGCAGCCTCCACTGGCCCAGACAGTGACGTGGTGACAGTGATAATGGATGGGTGGCTGTTTCCCTAATCATAATCAACTTTTTCTGCCCCTCAGGGACTCTCAGCTGGCCCCAGTTGTGGGGCATGGCCTCTGGGCCCATCCCATGCCATTTAGGGGGTCCCAGGGACTTGTGCTTGGCTGTGCCAGTGGTCGTGCCCCTCTGTCTGAGATGCTCTAAAGAGTTAAAACCTGCTTTCATGCAGAAACTTTATTTTGTGCAATCCATCTCTTTTCTCTTGGTGTTTCAGGAGGCAGGGAAGGGCAGTGGGAATGCCTTTTGTCTGGGATCAGACAGAGCACTCTTTCCACTCTTTCCTAGAGAAAAAGGATCTGGTACTGCAGAGAGGGACACACACCAGGTGCTCTGAGTGTGAAAAATAGGGTGTCTGCACTCTACCCACATATGATGGACTTATCAGATAACTGGAGTATGGTGTGTGCACTCTGAGTGAGCAGCTCTCTGTGATTTGTGATAAGGACACTGTGCTGAGGGTATCTGTTGACTATATGGTGTAGAAAGGGTCCTTCATGGCTAGATCTGGGATCCAGGTCTCTTCCATGATTTCCCAGCCAGGACAGATGCTGGATGGATGCATGGCAGGGAGGTGGGGGTGTCAGAGCAGCATGAACTGGTGGTGGGTGTCGGGACACTGGCAGCACTTCCTCACTCCGCTGGTGAGCAGGTGAGGGGGAGGAATGTGGGACATGGGCAGATGTGCACTGGGGAAAGGAGACATCAAAGTCATCCTGCAGGATGTTTCTTCTGAGCAGGGACTCTGCCAGGGCTCAATTCAGCTGTGTGCAGCACTCCTGCTGTCTGCAGCCAAGTCCAAAGGCATTGAGGATACCAGTGCCTTGAAAGATTAAGCTCTTTGATTCCACTCTCTTCAGTTACAAAGCATGTTGTTTTATCTACTGCTTGTCCCTGTCTGTTTTAGGCTGTGGTGCCTGCTGAGAAAAGGTATGCATAATGAAATGATTAAATCATGCGTTTTCAAATAATCAAAGTCATGCTGTTTCAGCTATGCAGAAATCCTGTTCCTCTTATGAGACATCTAGCCAGATTCAAAATTTGTTTTGGATTATACATTTCTTAGAAGGACTCAGAATGAAAAAGAGAATCTGTTTAAGGTCAGTTCTGCATTCCTGTATGCCCAGGGCCAGGGATGATGACATTCATATTCTTCTTGTGTCGCTGCAGAGAGAAAATAACTTTGCAGTCTGATTTTATGCTCTAAAGAAAATCATTCACACTGTGACAGCACTTCAAAATATTTCAATCCTTATTCTGTATATGCTGCTGGCTATGACTGCAGTGCAGAATAAAAACGCTTCACTGAATCAGTACTTATGGGAAGGGTAAAGTTTCCAAATCACTCCTTTCCATCTTAATTTTGTAACTAATCCCTCATCCCTGCTGTATCTCCAGTTTGAGATGTCTCCCCTGTAACTCTGCACAGCTCCCAGCTTTGGCATCCCTGACACAGTTCGTTGCTCAACACTGCTTGAATATTGTGCAGGGTAAGGTCAGATGGTGCTATGTGGGCTGCTGCATATGGAATCACCTCCTGGCTGCAGGGAATCTCCCCAGGGAAATGTGCCCTGTAGTGGGTGGTGAAAGAAGTGAATCAGAAAGACACTTATGGTGCAAGTACAGTGCGTCCTACCCATCCACCAAGGTAATGTTTCTTTCAGAAAAGATGCTGTTCAGGCTTTTTTTACCTAAAATGAAACTTTGTGTACTTTTTTGAGTGATGATCATATGTTTTCCCATGTTATATTGTTTGGGGTCACTTAGAGGAGCATGTGAGAAAGCTGCTGAAAACAAACAGGAAAGTTGTTATCAAGGAGGATATTGACTTGCCAAAGCCATGGAAGTGACTGAACTGATGGACATAAATAGAGTTTTTTAATGAAAAAAATTATTTACAGAGGAGGTGACACAGCACATATAAAGCAGCTGCACTATAAGACTCATTTATAGGTTAATTTGTGCAGGTCCTAAATAGAGCCTCAGGGAAAAGAGCAGTGAACAAGTCCCTCCCTACCTCAGTGTTTCAATTTATGAAGTTGAGTAACAACAGCAGTCTCTCTAAGAAGGCAGAGATACTTAATCAAAAAGCAAAATATGAGATGTACACTTCAAACAGAGAAATGGTATTTTTTTGGGCCAAGGGGAAGAGCTTAATTTTGACAAAATAATTTTTAAAAACTCATCTGCTTTATCATAACGAAAACTGCCACCGCCAGTCTCGTTTTTATTACAGAAGTGTTGTTCCAAAAGACTCCAGATCCACATGTGCAATTCTCCACCTGAATATTGAAACATCACAGACCAAATTACACCTGCAGTTTCAGAGAGCCCCAGTGAAAGAGCCAGTGCCTGCACTACTGGGATACCACCCTTGCTCTGCAGTTCAGATGGGGACAACACGGTGATAAGACAGATGGCATTTCTCCAGTAGAAGGTGTTACCTGGGGACAATGGAAATGCCAGAGTAGTTATATGCAGACAGCAGATGGAGATGGAAGAAAAGGAAATAATCAAATCATGCATTAAGACAGAACTTGTTTAGATATCTGTTTACATTTGCACTCACCTTGTGATGTGAATTTGCTATCTTCCTCTAGATATAGATTTCCTCAGATGACAAAATTTTAAAAACAGGCAGAACTCCCAGCTTACCAGCAGTGCAGAAAAAACTCAGAATCTGAAAAGAGCAATTTCTTATCCCTGAAAGAACAAAGCTGGATGATTATGCTGGTTGCCTACAGCTTTTAAATGCTACTGCAGAGCAGAGCCTGACACTATTCTCTTTTGCTCTGCCTATCCTCTCTGGGACAGGACATGATGCTGCCATGAAGAAACTCACCTGGACAGAAGAGTCTGGCATATATTCACAGGCCTTCACGTGCAGCTTAAAGCTTTTCCCAATTAGGAACTAATGTCAACATAGTCTATATTCAACCTTTCCTTTGCAGGGTTCTGCCTCTTCCTCTCGGCTGTTTTATATCCTACCTGAACCTAAACTCCAACTATCAGCCAAGAGAAGAGCTGTGTGTGGGTTTTAGATTCTTCAGTGCAATCTATTTGAAAAATGTCTGTTACTAAATGGTGTAAGGCCTTTAGCAGTCAAGAGTAGAACAACTTTTTGTCAAAAACAAATTATACCAGTCGATATTGATTTTTCTTGTCTGAGCAATTCCCAGATCAAATGTGCTCTTTCTGCAAGTCAAAGGGTGATATTTCTAACTGCAGTCACTCCAAACTCTGAAGAGCTAAACCCCAAGTTTTTCTTTCTGTGCTCCATCATTGCTGTAAATAAAAACTTTACAGTGAAGACTGACCTTACCATTTTGTTGCTGATCCATAAAGTTTACTTTTTAAACAAGGAAAAAGCTTCCCAACTCCATAAATTGGACATGGCTATGAAGAGCAATGACACATTAAAAACTCATCTGTGTGCAGCTTTTATTCTCCTGAGCACCCCAAGTGCTCTGATGTATCCTGCCCCCTGCTCCCATGTCTGACCTACATGCTCAGCTTCCAGAGGACAGGAGTGCTTGGAGTCAGTATTCTTCTCACCAAGTTCCCCCGCCTCAATCTGACAGTAGCAACGTGCACACAACAGGGACAAAAAAGAGCAGAGTGAAGCAAGAGGTGAAAATGCCCAGGCTCTTGGCATCAGATAAGATTGGTACATCCATTCCTTGGGGTGTTCGGATTTAATTCTCCTCCTCCTCCTCCTCGAGGTTTGCCGAGGAGATTCTGCTTCTGCCAAGTGATCTGTGATGCTGATGTTTGAGATCTGTTGGCAGAGCTGACAGCAGCAATATCTTCAGCTCTCCACAGAGGTGCTGGTTGAGAACAGACCTGGAGTGAGCCCCACACAAACTTGCAGTAGTGTTGCCCCAAATAAGATTACACAGCCAAGATGATGGATTTTAGGAAATTAATAAATCAAAATTTATTCATGAGTGGACCCTGGGAGGAACCTTAAAATCTATTTCACTAATAACAACATTAAAACTGGAATTTCAAAAAACAGCAAATATGTCAAATACCAAAGGAACATCCTATTGAAGGAGAGGAAATCAAGTTGACTTGACTCCAGAAACAAAACCTGAATACTTTGAATATTTCTCTCTGTACAACTGATACAGTGACTTTTATTTTTCCAGACAAAAACTACACTTCCATCTTTTTTTCTTTTTTAAAAATAAGTATTAGTCCAATATATTTGTTGCAAAGGTGGAGTGAATGGTGCTGGTTTTCATTCTTGGACTCTCCTGAGGAAACAAACTTATCAACAAAGAGGTGATGGTGACCAGATCCAGACCAACACAGCTCTCATAACTTATAACACATTGTTTGAACCTATGTCAGAGCCCAGCCCACTTTTCTGTCTGACCTTAGCCTCCAGCCCCTGTCCCAAAGTGATGGCACAGAGCTCTGTGGTCCCCAGGCTGCCATCAACAGCGGAGTTGTTGATCAACCTCCAGGCCCCAGAGTAGAATCATCCTGAAGCCCTCCACCGGCAGGGAAAGCCCTTTCGAGCAATCCCTCTGTAAAAAGTACATTTAGCTGCTCTGTGGTCGTTTTTACTGTATGGCACAGGGTTTTTTTGCCACCCCAAGGATCCTTCCTTCAGTCTTCTTCCATCTCAGATCTCCCAGCCTCTCTGCACATACACTTCTCCTTTGATCTCCTTCCTTCCCAGCCAGAACCGGCAGGGCTTGCACCCTTTTTTTTCTGATTATTGTCAGTATGAGAGATGTCCTAAATAACAGGTTAAAGCTGAATACCAGAGATTTTACATCTGCAGTAGAAAGGGCACTGCACTGTTATTTCCCATCTCCATTAAGTGTGTGGTGCCCTTCACTTTCAAACAGAGCGCTCTGTCCTTCTTACACAATTTATCTGTCTCATTCTTTTCTCTTATAGTCTGCCACAGCAAGGTCCCCAAAGTTATCTAATAAACATAGATGTTATGACATCCTCCCACAATAATACTAAATATCATACAGGAAACATTGCCTAATAAATGATATAATTACTGTGAAGAAGGAAATCAGCACTCCTGGAAATTCACTGCAAGTTGCTCTTTATCTTATTGTAGAAATTCTTCCCATTTCTTTTCTTGAGAATATTTTTTCAGTCCTGCTTCACTTTTCAAGCTCTTCTTTTGCCTCAATGCTTGTGATCACGTGCAAGAAATGTATATCTCCAGGCACAGAAATATAAAGTGCAGTCATTCTGAACTGGCACGGGAATGCAGGTCCACCCAGTTAATTTTTTCCCTTTGTACTGGGTGGAGTGGCTCTGCAGAACCGCTCATATACACACCCTTTCTTTTTTGGTATTGTTAATTATTTTAAACTGCTGTTCAGGTTGGTAGCATAGCTTATTACTGTAGAAAATGGGCAGTTTCTCTCCTTCTGTGGTGACTTGCAAGTTATTAAAAGCTTTCTAGCTTGATTTATTCTGAATTCTGCCATGTCTTGCTGATTTATCTATTATGCTCTAAAATAAGGCCAATTAAGCCCAGCAGTTAAGCCAGACAAAGAGAAAGACATGCATTTCCCTACCCAAAAGGTACTTTTGAAACAAAAAGACAGTGCTTTAAGCCACTAAATGGTATCTTTTGCTTTGAACTAAGGACAGCACCATAAGATTATCACTGACTCTGTTGTCATGGGCACCTCACATTATTACTCCACTTTGCTTTGTTACCACATTCAGTCAAAGCAGCGACACACAAAGGAGAAGGCAGCGCTGTCAAGTGCTCCAAGGATGGGATTGCTGAACGCTGTATTTTAATAATCTGACTTGTTCACATGAGCCGAGCCAGCCTCAGCCAGCGCGGAGCTGTTGTTGGCCAACCAAAACACAGCTGTTGTAGCTCATTTTGAAGTCTAGCAGCCTTTCTGCTGTTCCCTTTCAGAGATTAAGCTTAATCTTTTGTATGCGAGGTTTATGTCACCTTATTCAGGAAGGGTTTCACTGACAGCCTTGGCGTTTTTTTCCTCTTCACGTCATCTTTTGTGGTTCTGGCAGGCAAGAAGATTTAATAGAAACATACCCAGGCAAAAAGCAAAACAGTGTGAATGCTGGGTGATTCTGCCTCACAGCCAGCCCATGGCTGTGCAAGGGCCCAGGGAAACACAAGTTTTTTGGGAAAAGTGTGAGCTGTATTTTGGAATGTTCTCTATACTGGGGAAGCTAACCCTCTAGTGTGGCTTAAGCCAGTGGGCACGTTCCCAAAACAGAAGCTGTGTTTTAAGATGAGTTTTATTTTCTTTTTTTTCTTTTTTTTTTTTTAGCTTTCTCTGAAACCCAAGTGAAATTAAAGTGTGGGAGGGGAGGCAGTTGTCTAATCTGTATAGATCAAAATTTCATAAAATCTTATGTGAGTAGCAGCAAAACAAAGCAGCTGAGCCTCTCCTCATGGCCTCATCTGTGCTGTGCAAAAGCCAAATCAGAGCTATAAGTAACTTTGCTCCACTGCCAAGGAGTCATCACATTGGTTTATCCAGAAGGGCTCCTGCACCAAAGATAGCCTCAGGCATGTGGGTTACATTTCAGGTCTGCTTTTAGAAGAGGGCTGTTCTCAGGGAAACTGAATGTTGGTCTTCAGGCCTATGTTGTCAAAGCCTAGATTTGAGCTTTTTTAACTGCCTGGTGTCACAGAGCTCCTCTAACGACCACTGGTTGTTGCCACAGTTGAATAAATTTCCCAGATTAACCAGCAAAAAGAGAAACCGTCCACCCTTGGTTCTTTTTTTCATTTTATAATTATCTGCTGTTTCTCTACACTTGCTCTTTTATCCTTACGTTTTGCTCCTGCCTGGATTGCCCACTGCCTTGCAATTAAAACGAAGCTGCTCTATACAGTTCACAATCTAAGATCACATGCTGCCAACCCTTGCTCATTAGAGCAATCCCACCGGAGAGAACAAGGCTGTTTCACACCAGGCCTGCTTGCTTGGTGTAGTTAAGTTCTGACCTTAAGTGGCGTATTTTAAAACATCAGCAAAACATTCTCTGACTCACTGCTAATAGTATAGCTGCTAATGGGATGAATCTCTAAAAAATACATCCAAATATTTTTATATAATAATCAGAAAACTTTCATTCCCAAAGGGAAGGAACAGTTGCACTTTCAACATCACTTGTGTTTTGGCCTGGAGGTGTCCTACATGCTGTGCCAAAAAGTAATAGTTAAAGGGACACAGCCAACATAAAACTGAGTTTATTGAAATTCCTAACCTGTGCTCCTTGGCAATGCAGTGTTCAGAGTGAAGAGTTTTTTAATATAAGTTTGTTTTGCACTACTCAGGCCCTTTGTTCTTTCTGCAGTGCTCAGTTTTAAGTATAAAATCTGTTTTTTCTGGTTTCGCTTCTAGTTTGTGTTCGATCATTCAGTGTTTCTGTGCTGTATGTGTTCTGAATTTAAAAGACATCTGCTTCACTTCAGCTGGATCCCCTACTGTCAGTCTTTGCTTCCTCCTGTTATGTGCATGTTAAAATATCACTGGCATGAATATGCAAGGAAACTAAATGCAAAGCCAGCACCACAAATAATTGCTGATCCTTTTAAAGTGTCCAAGCCTCTCATGAGGTCTTTGATGCAGAAGCTGTTAAGCAAGACAAAGATTTTGACTGCTCTCTTTGCAAGCAACAAGAGTGAGCATCTGCAATTACTTTATGAAAGCAACCACTGGTGAGAATTACAAATCAATACAATGCAATGTGCTTGGTGTATTTTATTTTAATGAAACCCTGCTTCACACAGCGTTTGGAGTTTCTCAGCTGCCTTGTTCATCTCTGGCAGCCAGGCAGGGTGGTAAAGGAGTGAGTCACCTCCTCCCCAGCTGGGGTCATGTGGCAGATGCTACAAGAGACCCCACAAATCTTGCTGGTTTCTTTTTTTGGTGGGATCTCCCCTGACTGGATGGTGTTGCAAGGAATTCACTGTAAATCACAATTCCCTTGGTTGACAAGAGTATGCAAGTAAAATTGCAGGAGATTCAAATTAAAAGAAAGAACTCTAAAACCATGTAACTCTGAGTCGGCAGCGGGCGTGAGGCTCCTGCCTGTGTCAGAAGCAGCCGTGCCAAGCAGACATCCCAGACAGATGTTGGCACCCTGCCCTGCCGAGGGAGTCTTGGGGGAGTCAACTCCCCGCCCTGGGTTTGAGTGTAGGGGGCTCTGCCCCCCGTGCCAGGCTCAGGGCCTCACTCATGCAGCCCCACACTTCTGGCCAGGAGCCACCTGCATCTGGCCAGCAAAAATCTGAGCCAGAGGAATTTATGTCCATCTGCACCCATGGCCTGTTCCTGCTCAGGGTGCAGTTGGAGGTTAAAGCTAAACCAATTTTGCTTCTAGGAACACTGCCCTGAGCAAGGCCTGTCTGATCCAGAAGATTTTATGTTCTCAAGATGAAAAAAAAAAAGAAAAACAAAAACCAAAAAGAACAAGCATCTTTATGTCAAAGCTGTGCCATTATTCCCCCACTTACAGGGGTCAGAACAAAAGGGTCTGGTGGTCCTTCAGGGCCAATCACAGTCCAAAGGCTGTGCAATAGCCTCCTCTGCCAGTGGCTCCTTCTAAAATGTCCAGAGATGGGGGAAAAGCCAAAACCAAAAATACTATCAGAAAGTGTAATGGATAGACTTGAGAAATCCATAGGCTGCCCATCAGGATTGCTCAAGCTGGATTGGAGGATCTGGATACCATGGAGAGCCAGCCCTTCCTCTGCAACCGCAGCAGCAGTGAGGAGATGACCCAAACAAGACACACTGCACATTTCCAAAGGCCCAAGAGAGCACTGGGAAATAAATACTATAAATATTTAGGTTGTGTGAATGCTCAGACAGGTCAAAAAGCCAAGAGGAAGATGAGAGAGGCTCCCAGCAGAGCAGCACTGCTGGGGAAAAACCCTCTTCCTCCCAAGTACCGGGGGCTTTGCTGTAGCTGTGCTGCTTCTCTTTGGAATTTCATTTAATTCAATTCTCTTTCTGTCTTGATTTGTAATTCTTCATGAAAACCGGTTGTTGTTTTTTACTTCAAGGACTCAGTAGCTACTTGGCTCCTTTCCAGCAGATGCTCCCCATGCACAGCCAGGACTGTGTGCTCCTCTGTATTGCAGCTTTTATTTATATATTCCCTCCCTTGAATGCAATGAAGAGGGGTTTGTCTGCACTGCACGGTGGAGGGGTGAGAGGGGGAGCCTGCAAAGCCCACAGGGTTCAAGGGTGAATTCAGACAGAATTACAGCCACGTGCAGGGGCTGCTCCCGGGAGCACGTGGGGCCTTTGTGGCTGTGAGCAGACTTGGCAGCTCCCAGTGGCATCGGCACAGCTGCTGGGGGCTTGGCCCCTCGGGAGGCACAAGGCACTCCCTGGGACAGGCTCCTGCTGCTCCTGGGGGCCGGGGCACTGCAGAGCACACTCTGCTCTTGGCTGCTCTTGAAAGAGCAGCATAACCTCTCCGCAAGAGAGAGGCTGTCTTTGGACCTGGAATGACATTATTCCCTCTGTCCTTTTGCACCATCCTGAGCAGGTTTGGATATAAACAACCAGGCTGAACAGCCTGGCCTTGATCTGCACTCAGCTTGGCCCCCTGCTGCAGTGGGCATCCTGCCTTTTGGGCTTTGAGTGTTCCCAGGATGGGGAGAAAGCTCAGTGCACCCCTTCAAAATACTCCAGCTCTCCTGGTGAAGGTGTGGCCCCCAGGGAGAAATGCCTCATTTGCTGAAATTCAGACAGTTTCTCAGCCATACTTGCATTTGGGATATCCAAATCCTATCCAGAAAGGGTGTGTGCTGTGTGCTGCAGTGGGGAACTAAATCCCTGTGAGAGCTTGTTTGGACTCTGTTATGTATGTGCCCAAGGGAGAACCTGCTGAAATGATAAAAACCTAGGCTATGTCCCTGCTGTGTTTGGCTGGCTGATAATAAAACAATGCCTGGGGCAAGTTGGAGCAAAGTGACAGGTTTACCCTTTACTATGGAAGTGAACTGGAAGTGAACTTATACTCTAAATGTGAAAGTAAAAGAACTTAAAGAAAGAAAACATTGGATTAACACCGAAGGGTCAGCAAAACAGCCAGAAAAGTCCTCCATGTCCCTGATATTCACATGATGTGGGTGTTCAGTACAAGACAAGAGCCCTTTGTTTTTGATGGCAGCATTCCATCTTGTGACATGGGGATTTGGAACCCCATGGGTTCCATTTTGGGGGGATCCTCTGTCACAACATGGGCTGCTTTTGTACCATGTGTGTGAAACCTTTTGTCTTCCTGCAGCAGCTGGCCACTGGTGCCCTACCGGTGCAGGACAGGCAAGGATCATCTGACAACAATTAACTCTCTCAAGAAGTGATACCTGCTCTTTCTCACACACCTTCAGCACTGAGCACATGGCTCACAGAGGCAGGAGGGGGAGGGTGGTGTGTAACAAACCCGGATGTCCCTCAGAGAAACTCCTTTGGATGTACATTAGGAGGGATTAACCTTTTTAGAGTAAACTACTACAAATCAAGTTACCTCAGTTCTGTTTTGCTCTGCCATTGACTTGTTCTTCCATCACAGACAAGTCACTTCATCTTGATATAAGATGAAGGAACACGTGTTCAGGGGAAGTCTGTTCCATGCTTTTCTGGTAATGGCTCTGCTCACTTTCTACTTTGTCCATGTTCAGTTGATCTGGAGATATCTAAACTCTTTAAAGTTTAGAAGAGTGTAGTATGGGTTAGAAGTCCTTGTTAAAGAGCCAAACATGCAACAGATGGTTTAAAATTGTAGTGAAGGTGTAATTGGTTAAAGAGTGAGTTAAATGGGAAGGAACCTATGGCTGGTAAGGCACAGAGCTCCATGTTCTCACCACATCAGCCCACAGAAACGATTATGGGGTTCCTACAAAGATTTCAAGATTCATTGTACACTTGGCTGCCTACTTTTTGCCATAAAGAGCTATAAATCTGTCTTGTTTCCCATGGCATTGTCTGGCAACACAGCCACTTCTGAATGAAGTATTTCTATAGTGGCACCACGTAGTGTTGCAGCTTGCTATGAATCATTGAGTATCCCCTTTCCAGAGCAGAAATGTGGGGGGGGAAACTGCTGACACCCCTGGGCCTGTGGACTTTCCTTCTGCCTGTGCCAGCTTTGGGAAGTTCTGCAGAGCATGTGAGCAGAGCTCTGCATTCCCCAGCTGCTTCCCATTGCTTTTATACAGGACACATGCAGGGTGGTAAACTGGGAACTGAGCTTGCCTTTGGGTGTGGGTTTTGAGGACTACTTAATGAGACACTTGTGCTCTTCTGCACATCTTCTTGATGTGCTTTAGTACAATTCTGATCCTAAAGAGTATTGCCCAGCAAACATTCAGCCCAGTGAGTCTTTGGGGCTCTCTGTGTTTGAACTTAGTTTGACAATTCACCTGTCTCGCTTAGGTGATAGCAAAAATACTCCCCTAGAACCTGGTTGAAGAATTTAGATTTAAATCCCAGGATGCTGCCATTATACTGATCTCTTATGCAACTGTCAATGCAGCTCATAGACTGGTGCACCCATTGTGAGCTACTTCTGCACCTCTTACCATCTCATGTGTGCTCCTCTGTATTGCAGCTTTTACCTTCTTCATCTCCACTCTCCTACACAGCTTAGTCCATATTTTATACAAACTATGCCCACATTTTCACCCTTGAGCTTCTAATGTAGAGAAGACACAGCACCTGTGTCCCTGGGTCCATGAGCATCCCCTGTTGCTCCCATTCCTGGCCTCTGTGTTGGAATGGATAATAAAATGCTTCTTGTTTCATCTTTACTAGGCTTTCAAAAAGGCTTTGGAAAACAAGATGTCTATCTGAGGGGGTCTCAAAATTCACAGGCTCAGTTAACTGCATGGACTAGAAACCACCTGGAGGGCTTTGTAAAAATTTTTTTGACCCGTGAAATTTAAATTCAGCAACCAATGTTTTCTCTGCAAGAGAAGGTGAGATTACCACCTCTTAACTCAAAGAAAAAAACCTACTTTCCCTGATTTCCTTACCATGCTTTAGGTGTTAGTGATTAAGAGTGTCAGCCTTCATTTCTGTCTTTGCAATACTGAATTTTGTGCATATGTCGAGTGATGCAGGTACACCACCTATAGCCAAAATGGATCAGCACTTCCAGCAACAATAATTCATTTCAGCTCTCATAGTTTTGCCAAATTGTAACTATTTGGATTGAAACTTCATAAGCAGAGAATGTCTGTTTTATGCTGATTAACTTGCTTTAAATATCAGCAAAAATGTTTCAGCTGTTCTTTGGCCAAGGTTAAAGAGCTCCAATATTGGACTTTGTTCTTACTACTTTTGTTATGGTGGAGGTTTTTATCCCTTCCATAAAAGAAATTCTACCACCCACATGCGTTGTACTCTAAGCTTGTCATTTCTTGGGTGTGATTTCTGGTGTCAGGCAGGGTTGTCCTGAGATCCTCTATGAAACAAATGGTAAAATCACAGCCCATTTCACTGCCTCCTGTTACAGTCTGTCTCCTGGAAATCTTGCTTTCCCTGTTCCTGTCCTCAATCTCACCATCCAAACTGAGTAGCTTTCTGCTGTTCCCTCTTTCAATCGAATACACTTGGGGTTTCACGCCTCCTTCCACTCAGTGTGGTGGAGCTGGTCCTTACAGGTCTGTCCCAGGTGCTCAGATGGACATTTTTGGCCTCCCTGAAGTCAGCAAATAGGCTGATTTTAGTTGGTTATATGAGTCTGGACATTGTGAACATTTCCCACTCGATAAAGCCTCTCTGCCCTTTCTGCATCTGGAGAGGATATGGACACTGAACACCTGGGAAATGCTTGTGTTACATGAGTTTCTTCTGGTTTCTTCAGATTGTTGATTGATTTTACAGCCAATATTCTTAGGGGCAGGTGGGTGGAAGAGGCTTTTTGGACAAGGAGAAAACCAGATACTCAAAGCTAGTTAAGAAGAGATTCCTCCCTCTCCTGCCCCCCACTTAGTTAATATTATATTTATTTAATATCACTTAATATGATATAAAGTTGGCAAGAAAAACTTGCTACAGGAAATATTCACATCTGTCACTGTAACTAATGGGGACTTTCTCTAAGCACAGCCTGGAAAGTCAGGTGCATTTGTTTTCATTGCTGTTGAATTTTTCACCAAAAGCATTTGGTTCCCCAGCAGGATTTCCTGCTCTGGCTTCCATGAGATTAATTGTTTCAAAAGCTGGAGTGGATGGAAAGTTGTGATGGTTAAGTCCATATAGAAGTAGCACTAATTCTCCATGCAGGAAAAGCTGATATTTTGAGCAATGCCATGTGTTTCTGTGCAGTCTAATATTTCATTCAGCTGTTATATATTTTTACTTTATTCAGTCATTATTTAACACATTAAGGAAGGACATGAAGATGTTCCATGCTGCTGTCGATTGATACCTTTTCCTTTGTAGTCTTCTCATAGCATTTTTTTAAGTTTCATTGTCACACTCACAAACATCAACATGCAGTCACAGATCAGACTTCTCCGAACCCAGGGCAGGTGTTTGAGGCACTGCAATCAAAAGGAGGAGATTTTGCTTTGTGTCATTCACTGCTACTCCTAACTGTGGTCACAAAGAGTGGGATTTAGGATTAAGTTCCTCTCTGCAGTCCTGACTGATTGAAGAATACATTTGAGACACTTCAGCTGAGAATGGTTTTCTTTTCTTGGCTTCTGCATTGTCCAAGGAAGATTTCATTGGAAAACAAGTTAAGTATATCTCTGCTTTAGCTGAGGCTGTAGCAACCACATAGCTATAAATTCCTGTGTAGCTAGACAGTGGTTCACGAGATCCATGGAGTCATGCCCATTTTGTCAAGCTCTGGACATCCTGAGAGGAGACTCTGGAAAGTTAGCATTTGCCTTGGCTGCATGCTTGGCTGGTTTAACACCATGAGCTCTGCTGGGCTCTGCAGGAATAGTTTGGCTGGCTACAAACCAATGACCAGAGAAACTACAGCTACAGGAGCAGAACAGGAGAAGACAGTAGTTGTGGTTTAACCCAGCAGGCAGTAAAACACCACAGAGCTGCTTGACAGACTCTCAGACACACACACACAAATGCAACTGGGGAGAGAACTGGGAACAAAAAGTGCAGGACAACAGTAAAGTGATATATACTGCACTGCAGTGTGGATGATAACTGTCAGAATAGCAAACCTTCACTACATTTTTTCCCCCTAATTCCTAATCTTTTCCTAGCATGGAGCCAGAGTTTATATTCGGGGCCAGCCCTATTTCTAGATAATGTTTAACCATGATTCCCTCTCAGTGATTATCTTACAGCTCAGTTTCAGCTGCTTTGCTGGGCAGCATGAAGCTTTTCCACATGGTCTGTGGACATCATTAAAGCGTGACCTGAGGCTGGTGCTTTCAGCCCAGAGGGATTTGACCCCCTTCAGCAGAAGGCTGAGGCACAACAGCAGCCCCTGGCTCTCCCCAGCCTTGTGGTGCAATGAGGAGCTCTGCACAGAGAGCCTCAGCCTGCACACTCCGTGCAAGCTTGGATGAGATCCATGTTGCAGTACAGTAAGGATTCATAGTTCGTTCGGAGCATGTCCTTCTCTGCCACCCCTGCAATTTGAGCAGCAAGTTTTTAATCCCTCACTAATTATTAGGTATTCCTTGTCTTGCTTTGCTCAAGCAGGAGGTTGGGGGTGGCTGTAGTCCTCCATCCTGCATTTGGGAGAGCCCTCTGGAGGACTGCAGGACAGACTTGTAGGCCAGGGGCATCTCAGGGCATAAGCCACAGAGAGACTGACTGAGGCACTTTGTTCAAGCTCCTTCACTCCATTAGCTCCAGGATGCCAAATGGAAATAAAACAGAGCAAGCTTCAGTGCAGTTCTTATTGCTTCAGGTTTTAAACATCGCAACATATGCCTGAGCTACCTTGTTCTGTGTCCAGCTGGTGCTTTCTGGACATGCCCTCATTGAAAGAGATAATTGTGTTTTGTTTAAATTGATTTCTGAAGTTTAAAAGCCCATTTATATCTGCCCAGTTCACTGAATTGAACCTCTGCACAGTAGCATATTCAGTTTCTGCTGTAACCTGCTACTGCTGCTTTTAGCTGTAGCTGTAACCGCAGAAATAGCAGCCAAAAAAAAAAAAAAAAAAACAACAAACCACCACCAACACTCTACTCCCTTCATTTTTTTTCCTTTTTTTCCCCCACTGACACTGGCTGCACTGTTCATTGCAAAGAGGGTTTGGGCAAGGCATATGACTGTGCTGTCTTCCTCAGCTGAGAGAAGAATTGGAATTCTCTCTGGCTTTACTGAAATCCCTCTATTGCTGAGAACATCTGTAGAAAGGAAGTAGCTTTTTCTCTTCCCCTCTCACTGATGGCAAACTTCAGAGAAGATTGGCCTCATGGGTGTTTGTGTGGATTATTTTCACGACACTGAAAAGGGGAGAGCCTGTCTCACTGCAACCAGCTGGAAATACAGCCACCTCTTTAAAAAGTGCATGCTTTAGCTGCCATCAATATATAGATTTGGTAGCAGCCAGACTATTCTCCAACACTGTCAGCAGTACTAACACAAGAAGGCAAGGGCTCTGAGAGGAGGTCTGGCCCTGCCCTGAGCAGGGCAGAGCACCAATAACTCAGGCAGCCACACAGTCTGTGCTGGAACCCTGGTGCCTCCTCCAGGGTGGCTCATGGTGGGGGACAGGCTGCAAATGAGAGCATTTGGGAACTAAGAGTCAGACTCACAGGCTTGAGTTTCTGGGAGCCCATGACACAGAAGCTCATGAATCCTCCTTTCATGGCCAATCTCTACAAAAAGAGGCCAAGGCTCTACCTGAAAACCTTTGATCTGAGGGGTTTGGCCTGCAGTCTGAAGGGCTCCTTGGGCTGTTGCTCCTGAATTGATTGTGATCATAATAAAAGCTCCAAGGTCCTGTTCCCTTCTGTCCATGGACACTGGGCTGAGGTGCTTGTTTGAAAGATTTCTTTAGGAAAGAGACAGGCCAGCTGGCTTGGTTGTCTTTGCAGTGGCTCAGAGACTTGGAATAGGCTTTCTCCACACCACACAAAACTGATTTGGTACCTCTCCAGGACTAAACTTATTGCAAAAGACACCTCTGAATATATTTCTGGTGGAGGCAGACACCATTCTTCCTTGATAGACCTCCTAGACATTATGGATGGGTGGTTGTCTGATTTTAGCAGTGTTGGAATTTTCTAATGCAGATGTAATTCAATTAAGGCACCCAGAGGATTGGAGAAAAGCCTGTATTATTTTTAGTCTAAATAAAAATAGTATCTCAGGCTTCTTAAAATAGTGAAAACACAGAATATCATGAACAAGAGCTGGACTAAGAATATTTATATGCCTTTTCAGCCAGGGTTTCCATGAAATAGAAGCTGTTTGAATTGGATGTGACCAGCCCTATCATGTTCAGACATATGCAATTACTTCTCAATGCTTAAAATTGCAGTAACAGACCTGAGTTTGACTTTGTGGCTGTATGTACAGGGTACAGCCTCACTAATGGTATTTAGTTGATGATTATTTTAACTGCACCTCCTTCAGTAAACAAGAATCTCTGTTTTTAGTCATGAGTGAATGTATCAGCAGTACTAAAGGGATTTAGGAACCTACAACCTCAACTAGACATGGTCAGTGAGGACAGTACCTAAGTCATAGAGGTTTCTTTGAAAATGTTGTTCCATACTGTTATATTTGTTCATTTTTCTCTTTCCCCAGGGTCAGGCTGCTTTGTTGTAGAGTCAGCAATGTCAGTATTTCAGGATGGTCTGGTTATGCTGTCAGGACATGGGGTGCTGAGGGGAGAAAGGACAGACCTGCTCAAGCTTCCCTGATGTGAGAGGGACAAGAACAAAAGGGACTTCTGTTCCTGCCTATAATACAGGGGTTTAAGGAGAAAGAGAAATTTCTCACCATGTCCATTCTGTGCTTGAGGAGACTTCTGCAGTGCTGTTCTGAGCACTGATGGCAATTTACACTTGTTATTTCCAGTGTGGGGTTTTTCCCCTTCCCTTTGGAGCCAATTCAGATGGATGTGTGCATTGTAGCAGCAATGTGAATGCTGTGGGGAAGAGAACTCTCTCCAGCAGTGCCTCGCCAGGCTGAGGAGATGCCTCCCTGGGCCACAAGCATTTATCCCCACAAAACACTCCCCTCCCTCCACTCTAAGGGACAAATCTGCCTTTGCTGAGACCTGGGGAATTATAGAATGCAACACCCCAGGTCACAATCTTGTGCTCAATGCTGCTGTGCTAAGAAAGGCAGTCTCCAAACGAGGTACTAAAACTAAGGTCTCTCTCATGCTGTTTCTTGGCTGTGGCTGGTTGGATGCAGAAGATCTCAAGACCAGATTATTTGGTCCCAGGATTCTGGTCATGAAGATTAGGTGAATTAGGTGAATTTGCGAGCCAGGGAAAATTCTATGGGTCTTTTTTCAGGAGTTTTTACCCTTTGCTTCAAAGCCCTTGTGATATTGCAGGTACAGTTCTTCCTTCGAGGGAGAACATCTTAAGGAATGAGAGGGAAAAATTCCCACCCCCAGAGGACACTTGAAATGCATGGCTTTTTGTTTGTGCTTGAAATGCTCTAATTCCTCATTCCCAGCCACCATGATCAGGCTGTAAGAACAAGCACTGAATGTGAGAGTCCTTGCTCTGTGCAAGGCCTCACTCACAGGACCCCTGTGTGACACAGCAGAAAAATTCCTTCCCTCCATCTCCTCCCTCTGAGTTGTGCTCCCTTGCAAGCCAGAGCAGCTGTGCACTGAGCTGCTCTGCTCTGCCACGTGATGGGCACAATCCCTGCTGGGATTCTGCTGCAGAGATTTACTGGGTTTCCTTGGGATACGAGGTCCTTGGTTGGTTCCCATCTCAGCCATCACTTTCTCTTTGTACAACCCTAGCCACAGCTGGTAGAGGTGCAGAGCCAACCAGTTGCTTTTGCAGCAGGGAGAAAAGCTGTAGCTTTCGTCCCTGGGTGTGCAAGAAACAGCAGAGCAGGAGGCAAACCCTGACCATGCTCATCATGGGAGGCTTGACAGGTTTGCTGCTCTAGCCGTCAAAGAAACTGCACAACTCCCATCTTGTGCCAGGGTCAATTGACTTTCCAGTGTGTATCTGTAAATCACATCCTTTCCTCAGGCCAGCCCCTCAATCAGACATCAGCAGAAAGCAAGCACCCAGCTGGGAACAGCATATAAACTAATGAAATGTAAATGCCTGGTACAAAAGACAATACAGTCCCTCGTTTCCACCACTGAATAAAAAGTTTGATGGGAGTTTCCATCCTACCAACAGTATTTCCAGTAAACACAGGCAGAGGGTTGTCCTTAGAGCCTGTAATTTGGTTTGCTTCCATCACCACTGATGCTTTTAAAAGAAAAAAAAAAAAAAAACCTGTTGCTTTTTGTTTTATTTTTAAATTGTGGCAGAAAAAAAAAAAGTTAAAGGAATGTTTCCTTGAAATATATTTTGACAGAGACCAGCATTTCACCCAGTTTTTAGTTCCTTGGTCTTTAGGAAGACTTCTGAGGACATGAGGAGATAATTGTAAAAGGGTCCCTGGGAAGTCATTAGCTTTTTCTTTTTTATGTGGTGAGGGGGTAACAGCAAGGTTGACAAACTCTGGAATTAGCCAGTTTACAATACTGACTACTCAGAATCAGATGCTATGTGCACTATTCTAACCCTCATCCTTTTTCTGATGAGAAATAAGAACTTGATTAACTTTAGGCAATGTACACTCTCATACTCCCCAAATCAGTGGGATTCCTCAAGGTGCAGAATGTCTTTGGGATTGGCTGCTGTTGTTTCCCTGCCCTGTCTTCTGAGACCAAGGAGATTTCTCAAGGCATCAGTGCTACTTTGTATGAAGACGTGGCAAAATCTGGCCACAGATTTTAAAAATACACACAAAGCAACTTGTTATATTCTATTTAAATAGTAATCCTCCAGTTACCTCTCCAGACGTATTTAATGTTATTTTTACCTTCTATCCAACCTGTGTC
Source organism: Trochalopteron elliotii (assembly GCA_024734555.1). NCBI lineage: Eukaryota > Metazoa > Chordata > Aves > Passeriformes > Leiothrichidae > Trochalopteron > Trochalopteron elliotii. The sequence goes on along the minus strand of JANPWX010000651.1, from coordinate 1,164,323 downwards.
TTTTATATACTGACCTTGCCAATATTTAGTCCAGCACTCAATGGTGAATAGTTCCCCCTAGCATGGTTCTCTGCTGCTGTGAAGGCTCTTGTATATCAGTGAAAAGTGAGTATAAACGCTATTTATGAAATAATATTTGAAAAGTCACATTCGGCAGGTGCAAAGTGCTACAGGAAATGATGAAAAATCAATGCACTGCTTGAGAAAGCAAGTATTCCAGCTCGGTGGTTTCAGCAGCAGTGACCTTTCCTTTTAATACAAAAAAGTGGCAGAACGTGGCAATCTGCTTATCTTTCAGGGCAAAATGTCATGGGTCCCTGTTTTGACAAGGATGGTTCAGATAAGGTGCTAGGAAAAATTTTTGAGGGTTTGTAAATCTGGAAAGGATTGCTTAGCAAGGTCTTCGGTGTCCATCTTGGGGAAACTTGCAGAACGAGCTCAAGCAGGGGACAGGCTGAGGCTTTGCAATGTCCCTCTCAGCCAGCATGTTACAGTGATGCCATAAAATTTAAAACACAGCTTTAAGTATCAAGATACACAGCGGTCCGTGGAAATCCCAGAGGCAGGGTGATGTCTAATGCAGTTTCTTAGGAAACAGAGGGGAGATGGTCATCCCTGGAGCACTTCCCAGCTGCAGGTCTCTGAGGAAAGCCTGTGCTGCACCGGTGTCACTGCCCCCATCCCTGCCCAAGCCTCCCTCGGTGACACCCGGGGAGTGGCAGCGCGGTCAGTGCACCAGGGCCACCAGCAGATGGGAGTGTCACCGGCAGGAGGCCAGGGAAAACTGCTTCTGCGGCTCCAGAATTAAACAACTGGGTGCAAAGTCAAAAAATCCTCCAGAAAGGCTCTTTTTCACAGTGGCTGGACAACCAGGCCTCAGGGAGGAGTACAACAGATTCCTCAGCTTCCAGCAGAGACTAGACGCTGTTTAATTTCTATTCAACATGGTCATCAGACCAAAGCTTGGGGTTAATCTCACTCAGTGGCACCAAGGTCCTGGGAAAAAGCAAAGCATGTGGCAGAAACCTGCTGAGAAGACAGTAATGAGCACTACTAATGAGCAGAGAGGGAATCAAGCATGCACTGCATCAAAGGCACAGCATCATTCTGCAGGCAAACGGCACTTCCTCTTCACCTACAAGTCAGCTGCAGTTCAGACCTTGGCAGTAACAAATAATTTCCCTCCGCAGCATGTTTTTAGCACCTTTTGATCATTATTTTTGGTTACCAATATTGTTTTAACAGTCATAAATAGCTCCAGCCATGGTCTGAACCCCACAGTGGGAGGCACTGTGCAGACAGGGAACAGGGTGGCCCTTCCACGAGTTCAACGCCTGTCAGGGAAGGAGCCATTCTACAGCAAATAGTCATTTCTCAGTTCTTCCAATCAACCTGGCAAAGCAACAGATTAAGACACCAGGGATCAGTGCTTGCACACTCATTTCATGTGTGCTGCTGAGCAGTTGTATTTTCATGTATCCTTTTTGCACCTGCTGTTCTTCAGCCATCAGTGGTGCCTGGGGAAGTAGAGAAGGGCTTCTGCAAAGCAGACTGAATCTGATTATTCCATTAGAAATAGTCTTGGGATCATAATCTGAGGCTGTGACAGTTTCATTTTGTGTCCTATATATCTGCAGTGATCTTTTCAAGCAAGCACTGGTCACTGTTTTCTGCTTTAATGGGCTGGGGTTGCTTTTTTTCTGAATGGTGGGGCTGCAGGGGAAGGGGGATGGTATGAGAGAGCAGCATGTGTGACCAGGCAGGTCTGTCACACAGTCAGGAAGAGGCAACAGCAAAGGCCGGGCCTCCCAGTAACTGTTGCCATAGCCAGCAGTCAGCTCTTAAAATATACCTCTTCCCCCTGGAAAATGGGTTTGTCCTTCTAAAACTGGTTGTCTCCTTCTAAAAGGGGTTTGTCCTTTGAAAAAGGGAGCATGTGCAGCTGAGTCCACATAGGAATCCTATGAAATCCTCCCGATGTACTTCCGTTTTCAGCCCCGTGGGTCTGAACAGCACGTTCACCTCGGGCTGCTGAAGACCAGCAGATGTGATGTGCTCACAGATGGCCCTGGCCCTGCCCCTGGGCATGAAATACAGACAGCAGGCAGCAGGACTCAACAGGTTCTGCTCAGTGCCTAAGTTTCTACTGAGATGTTTTACTGTATTTTCTTTAAAGGGAAATTCCAACTATGGGTGAAGTTTGGTTATTTCTACTGTTTTTATTCCTCCTGCTGAATCCAGGGAGGCTGGGCTAAAGAGATGATTATTTTCCCTAGCTCCTCTGGGAGCTTTGGGCTAGATTTTCTGTGTTTCAGTGCTGGGATATGCAAATAATGAAAAATTCACCAACAGTCTTGAGTACACCTTCCATTTCCTGAAAAGCTGCTCCAAGGGGGTTCCCACTGTACAGGCTGGATATGCCTTCAGTCATTGAACTCTCTCTGGCCCCAAGGACAGCAGTACCAGACATAACTTTTGCTGCCCCTGAGGCCTATCAGTCCATATTTACATGCGAGGCAGACCCCAAGTCTTTCCACACTCATCAAGGGGCCAAAATTACTGCATCACTTGCAACAGAGAGCAGGCTGCATCTGCAGAGCCATTGCCAGCCAGCAGCACTCCCCTAGCACTATCTCTTGCTCCCTAGAGGCTGGGGTCACAGTCCCTCCCTGCACATATCAAACAGGCACAGGGCTCTGCTGCCAAGGTTCATTCCAGCTGGTTACTGCACACTGCTGTGGCCTTGCAAGGAGGGACATTAGGGTCTCAGTTGTGGTCTCATTTCTACTGCCCCTCTCTAGACCTTCCAACAGGCACATCAAAGAGCTGTTTAATTCATGGTCATAGCCCAACACAGCCTGCAAGGTGCTGCCTGTGTTCTTATTTCATTCTAGCTTCCTTCACTACAGTGAGATTCTCCTCCTGCTTTCCTCTACCCTAAATGAGGGCAGAATGGATCTCAGCATGTGCACATACCCAGGCTTTGTTATCCCCAGTGGCTCCTCCTTGAGCTGTCCTCTTTTTCTTAAAACTAAGTGTGTTGGGGCTAAAAAGAAGCAGTGAACGAGTGTTGTCAGTGGAATCCAGCTCTTGGCCTGGCTAATTTGGCAGGTGCCTTAGAGTAGATCTTGAGTGTTTTACAGAGCTAAGTGAAAAGCATTGCTGCTATTTCAAAACTGGGGCAACAGAAGCTCTGGGCTGGTTCTGCCTGTGATTACGGAGCCTGGGGGATAGAGGATGCAGTAAGAGAACTTTGCACTCTCACTTTCCAAAAGCATGCTGAGAGTAATAGAAAATTATGTCCTCCTTCTACAGAAGTTTATTGCTTGAGGTGGAATTAGTCAGAAGCATTACTGCTTTCAGTAAAAGACCGCAGGGCCGGGGGTAGCCAAAAGAATATTTAAAAAAAAAAAAAAAGAGGTGTATTTTAAGTCCATGTGTATTTTAAGGCCACGAAACTTCGTGATGCTTCCGAAGTACTGACCATGCAGAGGAAAGTCATCAGGAAACTCCCGATCCTGCCACCACATCAGCGACTCTCTTTTCCCCCCGGGGAGTCCTAAAGCCGTGACGGGAGCTGTGCGGGGAAGTGCGCACTCCCCCCGAGCGCTGGCAGGGCGCGGACACGGCACCCGGCGAGGAAACCCCCG
>JANPWX010000651.1:1098956-1155680 GCA_024734555.1 Trochalopteron elliotii | reverse complement strand
CCCTCCCACTTTTCTTCTTCTCATTTTCCTTTGTTTCATTTGTCATGAGCCAGTTATGCCCGGTTCATTTGCCCAGTCATAGTATCATGATGCCCATGATGCAGCCCCTTCCTTTCGAGGGTCCAGTACTCCAAGTACAGCTGCATTTGTCCGCCAAGAATTTGGCAAACACAGGCTGATGCCCTCAGATCTGCCATGGTTGGAAAAGATATGAAGTGCTCCATCCGTGACCTGTTGGGGTAGAAAAATCCACCCGGTCCTGCTGAGAGCAGGACAGTAATGAAGCCCATCTGCTCCTGAGGGCCAGGAATGCTTTATCTAGTCCTTCTTGGCTTTATACAGTTTCCTGAGAATCTCTGATACATGCAAGAGGTTTGGGAGGGGAAAGGAGTGGGCTTAGCACACCCAGAGTTAACCCTGTCCCTGCAGGAGAAATTCATGTCCTGGTGGCTCTGCTGGCTGCATCCAGCCCCTCCTGGCCCCACATTCCTCTGGCATCTCAGCCTGGCTGTTTGTCTCTGGCAGCACGATGCACCTGCATTTTGTCTCCACACACAAAACTCCAATATCCTGCAATAAGGACTCCACAAAAACAGCACCAGTAGGACTTTTGTTGGTGCAGGTAGGTGAGGTCCAAGGCTGGGGGATGAGTGCTTGTGCAGTGGCCAGGGCTCTCCTGAGGGTGTTGGGATTTGTTATGTGCTGAGTTTATTTCTTGGTCCTTGGCTCCTGCAAGCATCTGAATGGAGAGCATGACAAACCCTCCATCTTAATTCCAGTGCAAACATAGCTGTCTTTCCCAGAACTCTATATCAGAAGCCAAGAAACTACAAAGGCATGAGGCACTTAACTCCCAGTACTGCCCTTTGGAGCTGAGTACCCAAAGGAGAGCTTAACTCCCTAAATACTTCTGAGGGGCCAAGGGGGGATGTTTCACTTTGAGGCACAGCTGGGCAAAAGCCCAAAACTTTCCTTGTTCAAAGGCAGTTAAGGACTACCAGCAGTCTGACAAGGGGGAAACATCTCACTGAGTAGCTCTGGTGGCCTGGAGGGCCTGAGTTTAACACCATTGTGCCTTGGTCCTGCCTGCACAACACAGTTTGCACTGAGAGCTAGAACAGGGACAAATGGACCTACCCTAGGAGCTGGAGGTACTTTTTTCCACCAATAAAATTCATCATGGATGGAGGGGAGTGACTGTTGTCAATGGGGAGTTGAACCCCACATTTTCAGGCTCTGCTGCCCAGTTTAGACCAGTGTGCTTTCTCCCATACATGTATCTGTACTTGCAGAGTTTGCAGAGCTATAAACTGGGACAGTCTGTCTCTGTCTCCTGTCTCCTATCTCCAGATGTGGGACAGGGCTGTATTCAACCACAAGCTCTCTACAATTTCCCCACTGATTCACACAGATCTTTTAATTTTTTCCTTCTTAAAATGGAACTCCCCCCTTGTCAGTAAAATCCTCCCAGCAAGGCTGGATGGTGGGAGATACTGCTAAATGCCCCCTGTATATGCTGCTACCCTGTGAGGTTGTCCCCCATCCCTGATGCTCATTTCCAGGTGCTGGGATCCTTGCTTCGTGGCTGGCTGTTGTGATTTATTCTGGCTATGCCAGTTTTTGCTGTTGCATGTTTGTACCCCATGTCATTCTAGTAGATTAGCCATAAAAGTCAGTTGCAGAGCTCTGATAAATAGGGTTCAACCCCCAAATGTCTCTTCTTGCTCTGTTCTCCATTTCCTAATTGTCTGTGGCTTCCACTCGGAAGCCAAAATATCACTCTAATTCAAAGGCCTGCATGGGCAAAGGTGAGAAGAAAGTGTTTCTCTGTATCCCCAGGAGCTGGGTGGGCACTGCTTGGGTAAAGCCTTCCTGCATGTCCTTTATAGGAGATCACCCAGTGTAGGAGATAGCACTGGGCCATGGGGCTTGCTTTATTTCTTACATTTTAATGAGCTGGGGAGCAGAGATGATGCTTCATTCATTGTGTTGGAAGGAGAGCATGATGCTTTGAGAGATACCCAGTGTGTCCCTCATGGGGACAGGGAAGGGAAGGGGAGGCAGAGGACACAATGTGAGAAATGGCTCTGTGTGACTTGGGTCCTGTACACAAATAATACCAAAATTGCCACTGCAAGGCTCATGGTGTCAGGAGCTGTGGTGTGCTGACTGCTCAGCAAACAGGGGCTGCAGCAGTGCCAGCCAGGCACTGGGACCTCTGCAATCTCTGCAGGAGGCAGCAGGGTGATTCCAGCAGTCACCAGTGCCAGTTCCCCTGTGCATGGAGCTGAGCAAGCCCAAGACACCCAGTAGTCAGAGGAACCTGCAGTGGCCGACACCCTGAACTGTCACCCCACCACTTCACAGCCACAAATCTCTGCTCCCTTCTTGATGGGCTGAATCTGTCAGAGCTCAGTGCCCTGGGTGTGTTTTCAGTCTGAGCCCCTCAGACAGGACAGTGATTGCAAAAAGCAAACACACACACACGCTGCCCTGTGCACACACGCTCCCCTGCCATTGGCAAATTGGTCCCTGCCAGCCCCACACATTGCTGTGTTTTACCCTGGGCAGCTGCCTACAGTATGGATTTTCAGTCTGAAAACCTGATGAGAGGCTGTGTGAGGGCACCACGTGGGATCAGGGCCACAGTCGTGCCATTGGAGCTCCATCTTGGGCCTGGTGCTGCCTTTCTGGCCTGACAGTTTGTTGATGTGGGGATGTCTTTATGCTGGCTTCTGGTGGGCAGGGAGAGGGCAAGTGGGAGAGAAGCTGAGCTCTCTTCCAGCATTTCTTTTGAATGCTATTGAGCAAGTTTCATTTTCTCCCAGACCCTTTGCAGCAGCCCTTACTGGGATGTCTGGGGTCTATAGGCGTTTTGAAGGTCCCTGCCTTGTAACCTTTTCCACTTCCCACCTTTTGAAGTCTCAGAGGCAAAGATCTGCCTCGATTTTGTTTCAAGACTTGATGATCCGTCCTTCAGAGATCCTTGCACAAGTCCACTCCCTTTAGTTTCCTGGCATGGCACTGAACACGTTTAGCTTCAGGGCATGGAGGTGTCCAGCCTTGAAGCAGCCAGTGGGGAATTCCTGCAGCCTGTTGGAGGAACAGGCTGGCTGCTCTGCCTGCTCCTGTTTTCCTCATAGTGCCCCTGAGCTCTTAATATCTGGATGAGCTTTGACTAAACAAATAGTTGTAAATTTATGGGCAGGCAGACTGATGGGAATTTGGCTGGGAAGGGCTTGGAGTTGGTCTTTCCTGGAAGAAGAAAGCAGGGTTTCTCCTCTCTGATTAGGACTGCAGAAGCTCCACCACCCGTGGGTTCAGCAGCTACACCCTCAGCTGAGGTGGCTCATTGCTATCTGCCAGTGCAGGAAGGCCTGGCCACATAACCCACATCCTCTGGCAGCTCTGTGCTGAGAGGACAATCACCGTTCAGTGCTGGAAGTGGTTGAGAACCTGGTTTTGAGGGTGTGAGTGTGTATTCAGTGTCTGCTGATTTTTCTTGTCCCAGCTGAACATGCTGTCCCATGCCACCTCAGGTCCTTCCCGTGCTATGGTGAGAGCTTCCTGACCTACAGCAGGGCTCTCCAAGCACCAGCCATCCCCAGCCCTGCAGACAGCCCTGGCCTGGCTCTTTGGAGTCCTGGTTGCCTCCCTGTCTATTGGCATGTCCTGCCTCCCCTCCACCTTACCAGTGATCCCTGATACATTGGAGCAAGGAATGGCAAAGGTGCTCAGTGCTCCCAGCAGTGCTGCATCCCTGGTCACTGAACCCTCAGGATGGTGTCACTCTGTGAAGCTGTTTTGACAGCTGTGAGATGCAGCAAACCACAGTGCCCTGGATCTGTCTGTGGTTTTGTGCTCAGGTGAGTCTGTTTCATGGCCGTGTACACAAACCGTGCTGAGACCTGCTGTGCTGAAGAAGCACCTGATTCTGGTGAGACCCAGCTTTTTCCAAATTGGACTTAATTTTCATAGACTCCCTCAGAGCAGCATCCAACTGGACTTGAAGCTGTTTTCTCCCCAAAGAGTGTCTCTGAAGGTGTTGCTGACTCTGCAGTGGCTCAAGTGACGGATGAGGAAGCCTCTAGCCAGGGCATGGCAGATGGGCAGGTGCTGGCATCTCTACCCATGGTACTTGTGTAGGGAGATGTGCTATTAAATGTTTTGGATCTTCACAGCAGTGCACAGGGCCCATAGGTCCCTTTCCATCAGTTTGTCACGTGTGATATGGAGGGATGCTGAGGCCAGGAGTCCTGGCCTCCAGTCACAACATGCTCACAGCTTTTCCTTCTCTGTGTAAATGCCACTTGATTTATAGCCCTCCTTCTCCTGGCTGCTGTCCCAGCTCTTCCAGGGACAGAGCAGCAGCAGGTTTGAGCCATCCCTTGCAGTGCTCTCTCTCCCTAGGAGTTTGCAGTGTCATTGCTAATGTGGAACCCAGCCCAAGCCTGCTCTCTGGCCAGATGTTGCTTCACTGACCTCGCAGGAAGATGGGTAATATCGACATGAGGTTCAAAGGTGATGTTTGTTTGGAGCTGCTGTGTGTGGGTGTCTCTGGGGCTGCCTTGCCTGTTCTGGAGGGCTTTCTTCGAAGCAGGGACCTGAGAAATCAGCACAAACTAATTGGAGGTCAGCAGCTCCTCAGCAGCTCCCCACCCCCATTTGTGTTGTGCCCTGTGAGAGTGCAGCTTGGCCTGCCACGGGAGTGTCTCTGCACAGGCAGATTTCCCCATGGCAGGGGAAGGCAGCGAGTTCAGTCCTGCACATATCCACAGAGCCAGGCCCTTCCTTTTGGCAAGGGTGCAGGAGTCGCATATTCACAGCTGGGTCTCTTCCAAGTTTACTCCTGGCAGTATCAGGGAGATTGATTTCCCTTTAGCTTAATAGGGTCAGCAGACACAGGCACTGTGAGACCCAAACAAGGCTGAATTGATGCTGGTGGAGTTTTGCATCAGCAGCCCACAGCTGCTGCTGGGTGGTGTAGACACAAGCCCCCTAGTTCCCTTCTTCTTGAGGTCCCCATCAGAGCTTGCCCACTTTCTGTGAAAAGGAAGGGGATGTCCCCAGAGCCAACAGCCACTCTCAGGAAGGGTTAAATCCAAAAGCCACCCAGACAAGCAGCTACCAGCGATGCTGGAGCCAGAGCTGCAGTGGCACTGGAGGTGTTTGTGTCCTGTGCTGAACATGCTGGCTGGGGAGACAGGGCTCTTTGGTGGCCTCAGGCTGTGGTCATTACTAAATGCAGCAGAAGTAGGCAGCAGGGGCCGTGTGGTAGGAATGTATGTGCTGGAGATGATTCTCCCTAGTCTCCAGCAGGCTGTAATTCACTCCTCTCCTCCTCTGGAAGCTCATGCATCTCTTCATCTCTTTGTAAAGCCTCTTGTTGTGTATCTTGTGACAGGGAGTCTCACCGGCTAGAAAGGCAGGACACAGCCCCTCAGCTGCCTCTGCTGCGAGCAGAGAGATGAGAGCCATGAAGCAAAGCCAGGGAGGGATGGCTGTGTGCAAAGGGCTGCACTGGGAAGAGTTTGCTGAGTGTGCATATTTTCTCAGATCAGCTTGTTGAGGCTTTCATCAATCCCAGATGCACAGAGCTGAAAAGATGGCTTGAAACATATTCAGTTGGCAATTTGAGCCATCTGACACTAGAGAGACTGCTTTTGTTGTACCTGTGCAGGTGGCCTGTGTGCAGAGGGCACAAACAGCATCTGCCCAAACCAGACCTGAGTGCAGGCAGGTTTTGAGCAAGCCCAGCCTGGTCCCCTGCATGCTGGCCTGCTGTGGCCTCAGCAGCTGAGCAGGAGGCAGCAGGCTGGTGCAGATGGTCTCCTGGCTTGGCAGCTCCGTGGTGCTGTGTGAGCAGCTGTGGGCTGCCTGAGCCTGCCCAGAGATGGGGGCCTGCAGGGGTACAGACACCACACCAGTGAGGTTTTAGGGGGAGGTGGATCTCTGGTGCAGCCTTGCCCAGGGAAAATCAGCCCCTGTCCATCCTGGCAAGGATCCCTGCCTGGGCACTGCTGGTGCAAGCCCTTCTTCTGCAGTTCCTTGGGGCAGCAGGCTGCAAAGGAGGAGTTTATTGACAAGGAATGGAAATGCTGGCAGTTCAGGCTTGTATTATAAATGCAAGCAGGCAACTGGGGCCAGGAGAACGACAGGCGTAATGGGGAAGAGAAATTGCTCTTGGAAAGCTTCTAACTTGGCTTATAGGAGGAATTAACCATTTGGAAACAGAAGATTGCATGGTACTTACACACAAATACTTTATTTGCTCACAGAGGCCGTTTTCCTGCTGGATATTGTTAATTTTCTGTTTCCTATAAAGATCTTAATTGCAGTCCTTGTGACAGTAGAGACCTAGGGACACTGCCCCAGCAAAATACATCCCTCCAGCTAAAATGCCTGTGATCTTTCTATTAAACCTTCCTGGCATCTGCCTCAGGCTGGTACCAGGTGACCAGAGCCTCCTGCTGCTGAAGAGACATGAAGGTTTAGGAAGAACCCCTTCAGTGAATGGGGCAGAGTGTCCAGACCAGCTGCCATTGGCTCTGTTCCTAATATGATCCCCACAGATGATGCTGGGGCATTTGGCAAGCTCCTTGAAGCAGCTGGATTCCTTCTTTCCCTTTCTGCATGATTTATTGGGAGCTAATCCTATAACTGTCACCATTTTCCATCACTTGATTAGAGTTTCCCTGGCTGATCCTTGACTCACTTTGACTAAATGGGAATAAGAAGGCCTTCCTTGAAAAACAGAGCCTGAGCCATCCCCACCTCTGGGGAGGAGGGAGGGAGCCGGACAGCCAAGCTGTGCTAGCCCCTGGGTATGGCTGGTGGCACTGTGATAGTCCAAGAGGTGTCATTGGTGACAAATGAAGAAGAATTATCCTTAGAAACATAAAGGCAAAGTAAGCTATGCAAGAAAGCGTGAGCCAAAAGAGGAAAGGGCTTTCATGAAGCTTTATAGAAAACAAGGAGGTTCTTTATGTAAATTTAATATCTTCCTAATGGCAATGGCAATAACTTCTTCCTAAGTAAACCTTCCAGGATCTTGAACATCAAGAGTAATGCACAAGTGGTTTCAAAGCATATCCAGAAGCCAGATCTCTGAATCACAGTCACTTCTGGAACCAGTGGCAGCCAGTCCCTACAGTGGCTTGGGTACAACCAGCACTCCCTAAACAGTAGGCATCTGGCTGAAGCCTGGACAGGCCAGGGATTTCAGATTTCAGAGGTCTCTTCCAGGCAGTTAAAAGCTGAGCAGTCCCCTGTTAGGGAAAAAATAATAAAAAAAAAAAAAAAAAAAAAAATAAAAAAAAAAAAAAAAAGGAAAGCCAAAAAAGTAAAGTTAGAAAGATCATTATTTTCCTGCCCAATGCGTGTGACATGCAGCAGAAATCTTAAACTAGTGCAGGATGTTCTGACCCCATCTCACGTCAGGAGTTTAATGTTCTTTTTGTAGCAGCTTAAAAAAACATCCATCTGACGACACCCCCTCAGACCTCTGAGCCACCTCTGTGGCTGCTGCCTGAGCTTTGTGTACAGCAGATGGAAGGCAGAGAGGCAGAGCTGGCTGCAAACCCCTCAGCACTGGATCGTCCCTCAGCCTGGGTTAGCTGCAGAGTGCTGAGTGTGCACTGCAAATGTGAAGCTCTGTGGGCTGGGTTTGTCAGCCAGGCACGAGGAGCAAAACACACAAGTCCATTGTCTCTTTTGCCAGGCAAGTGCTCCAGCAGCCTGCTGGGAAGTGCCCCTCCAAAGGGCACTGATGGGGGCTGCATGCAGGGTCACACTGGCTTTGCTCATCTGGGACTTCTTGCATGCCTTGGATGGTGAAAAGTCAGCTCCAAGCTTTCCAGTTTCTGCCAAACCTGTAAGAGCATTAATAGAAATGGACAATGGAGATTACACTGGCAGCAGTGCTTGCTGTGTTTCTTTGGAGCCCTTTCAGCAGAATTCCCTCTTTTTTAGTGGTTTGGAGAAGAACCCAAATAGCTCTGAACATTGGACAGCTGCCTCCCTCCCTCCCAGCCCACATCCCACGTGGTGCTGGATGGGACACGCAGGCTGTGGTGTGGCAGGGGCTGATCTCGCCCAGCAGCCCAGAAGTCCTGTTTCCAGCCATGGACTGTGCCAAAGGCACAGCAGATCCTGGGGAGTGGGAATGGAGAAATTGCCCCTTGGAGAGGCAGTTTCTGGATCCTTTCAGTGGAGGAGGTAGTGGTGATGTGAAATAAAGTCCAGTAGTCACGTTTCTGTAGTGATGGCAGTGCCAGCCCCATGTGTGACCTGTCAGAAGGCTCTCTTCAGGTGTGACTACTGCTAAGGAACATGGCTGGGACATGTTCAAGCTAAAAGAGAAGATACTGAGATTTGGTGGCAAAGGGGACAGCCATGAGGAGTCCGTGGTGGGAAAGGGGTCAGGTCAGCTGTGGGGCTGCTGCGTGTCACACCACCCACTCAGGAGGCTGCTGCTCTTGGCACAGGGGCATTGCCTGCCCCACAAAAGTTGCCACAGTGCTTGAGAGGCTGGGCTGAAGCATTTTCCAATGAAAGTCAATGTGTCTGTCTTGAACTGTATCCAGATGGAGAAACCTGAAGTCTGGTGGCACTTGGTGCCAGTGGCACCTTATGCTGCTGGCCCCTGCCCCATGTTTGCTGTCTGTGGTTTTATTGCATTTGGCATGAGTCACTGAGTGTGGAAATGGTTGTGGGTAGGTAACAGTCATGAGCATAGGTCACTGCAACCCCAGACTGAGGAAGCAGGCAGCATCCCCCTGCCTCTTGCAGGCTGGAAACCATATGAGTACATTTAATGTGCCTGGGGCTTGTGTGCTGTTCTCAGATTCTTGTGTGAGAGTCTGCACTGTCAGTGATTTGCACTGTGTGAGTGGGACAAATTCCCCAATACCAGACAAAGAGGTGATGCAGCTCTGCTGCCTCTCCATCCCCCAGTGCAGCATGCCAGAGGCACTCCAGTCCCATGAGCCCCATTTACAGGGATGCTGCCTGCAGATGACTGTGCACAGATATCAGGGATCTTGGGCACAAGTGGAGGCAGGTGTGCTTGGATTTTTGATCCCACTTCAGTTCCCTGAGGCTATTTCCACCCCAGACATTCACCACAACCACTGCTGCTTCTGGCAGGCCTGGCTGTTCCCTGTCTGGCTGGAATGAGAGCAGGACATGTACTCATCCGTCTGCATGGCTCTTCCCATCCATCACTTTCCAGAGAGAATAGCTTAGAACCTTCTTCCACACCCTCATTAACATTTCCTGAAGGCAGCACACCCCTTGTCCCTCTCTTGCCCATGGACTGCTGCCTTCCAGCCAGCAGGCCACACATCCCAGGAGGAGTGAATGACTTTTCCTGTTAAAGGCAGTGCAGTCCATCGAGTTATCCCATGTAAAACACTGACTCATTGTCCCGTCTTTGGAATGTGTTTCTTGGCTGGAGGAAGGCTGTTGTCAGTGCCAGGGAGCCTGGCTGCCATTACCACCCAGTTGTGCCACACAGCCCTGGCACTCTGGAGAAGCTGCAATGGGGTGATTGCTGAAAACAAGGCTATTATTTTTAGGGGGTGACACCTCCTTTCATCTCCTTCCCAAAGGAAGCAATCCTGGACATCTTGCCTATGTAGACCTGGTTATGTGAGGTTCAGGACCTCCAGTACCTTCACATCTGTGTGTGTGTGTAGGAACTGTGTGGTTTGGGGCAGAAAATGCTGCAGAGGGCTTTGTCCCAGGGGATGGTAGCTGTGGAGCATATGCATTTGGTGGAAGGAGTTTGGAAAATATTCCTTTTCCTCTTGGCTAAGAGGTTTGCAGCACTGTGCCTCCTCAGAAGTGAGCTGTGTCACCTCAGTTCAGTGCCTGTGGAGCCTTCTCTGAAGGTTGTGGCTGGGAAGGGGGTACTGGAGTGCTTCAGCAGCAGAGACAGGATGAAAATGGGTCCTGGGGAAGGGGTGCCCCATCACCCTTCAGGAGCCATCTGTGACTGCTTGGAGTTGGCCTTAAGTAGCTTCCCAGGAAAACAAGAGAGTCATTTGTGCAAAAAGGGGAGATGTCAGGGGAGGAAGGTCTGTGTTATAGAGATTGATGGGATGCCTCCACTGGCTCCACAGAAATATGATGTATTATAGCCAGGTATAGCCTGGAGAAGAGGAAGATGATGGACCATTGCACAGCCTTCATCTCTCTTCTGCACCCTACCCCTCATCTTGCCCTGAAATGGTACTTCATCACTGTGGCTAAAACATCACTTCTGTGTGACCTCGGTGCCTGTGGAGATGCAAAACCACCCTCTCCCATATGCAAACATATGTGGGCTCACTGTCTGGGCTGATGGGGAAGAAGATTTGTCATCCCCTGCTGCAGCTCATTGTACTTGGGCTGTTCTCTGAGTAAACCTGCTCATGTGCATGTCCTGTCTTGTGCTGCTCAGGTTTGCCCTGAGCTGCTTTCCTTGTGGTTTTTCCCTTAGTGTTGTGGGTAACCTCCTCCCAGTGTATCTCTATTTCCAAATGCTGGGAGGTGAGGGGAGGCAGGGGGGTTTAATTACTTGGTTTAGCTGTTTCAAGAGGACTAGGGAGGATGGGAGAAAATGAGCAGCTCTGGGAAAAAAAAGCCTGAGCTAAGCTTTCAAGCATCCCTGTGTTGCTGGGACTCTGTTCTGTCTCACCCAGCCAAGTTCAAGTCACTTCGTTTAATTTCTGCTACATTAAATACTGTTAAGTCAGGAGCCACCAAATGGAGTTCCTTTGCCATGTGGATAACCAGGCTGGCAACATCCAGGCACTGTCTATGCTTCAAAGTAGAATTGTGTGGCCCAAACCAAAGCTACTTCAGGCAATTTCTGAGTCTGAGAGCTAGGGTGCAGCACTGGTGAAAGACCCTTACCCACTGGTTTCAGAGGGACAGTTGAGGTTCCTGGTGCCATGCCAGTGCCTGAGGGTTGTGGTGACATGGAGGAGTGCCACTGAATCACATGATGGCATTGCAGGGCACAGGGATGTGCCTGCCTGCTGATCTGCTTAGGGAGGCAGAATCACAAAGGTCCTGCCCTCCTGATATGCTGCATTAGCCTGGCTGGGTTATCTGGGAAGGACCTGCTCCAGGACCTTTGCAGGGGTACAGCCATCCTGGCCCTTGGCTGTGCTCTAATGTCTGAAAATGCTCTGGAGCAAGCATAGGGAAGGTTCTGCTGCTCCCCAGGATGCTACAGGTTGTCAGTCTGCTGTAGGGAGCACGAGGGGAGCTGGCAGGGGAAGGTCTGATGGAGAATTATTCCCATTCCCTACCAAGTGAGTTGAGACAGACATCTCCAACAGACTCTCCACTGCCTGTACCTCAGCAGAGAGAAATGCAGAGTTCCCAAGGCTTGGCCCACAGAGCCAAGGGCAGGCTGTCATGGATTACTTGGGTTATACATTGCTGGCTTGTTCATCAGCAAGGCAAACAGTGGAAGAGGCCAGTGGTGAGTCTCCCTGTGACCACACTGCATGGATCTGTGTGAGGTGGCAGCCTGTTAGCTGTGTCAGTGCTGAGCCTCTGCAACAGGACATTGTCATGAGGCAGAACAGGCTGAACAAGGCATAACTGGGGAGAAAAGCACCATGAAAAGGGAAGCAATGGGGGGAAGGGCCACAGGGGCATTTCCTGAGCTACAGAGGATGTTGGTCTGGAGCAAGAAATGCATGTTTGTATTGTAACTATTAGAGTTACAGAGTTTGTGAGTTGATGCCAGCTCCCCTCCATCACTGCTGCTCACCACTCGCTGGCACAGCCCCAGGATGAGCCAAAGAGGTCAGGTACAGCATTTGCTCTGCAGGGATCTGTTCCCTGCCATGTGGAAACTGTGCAAGGTGCAGGCTGTCATGGGTTGATATCTGAGCTCTCCTCTTCTTGGGGAGCAGTGCTGTGCCTGGAAGAGACCCAGGAAAAAGACCAGAAATCATCTCTTCTGGTTGTTCTCCACAGATATGGTTGCTTTTTGTCGTTGTTTGTGCTTGTCTGAATATTGCTGTGACATGTTCTCTCTCCTCAAAATTCTTTCTTGTTTATGTGCTCTGCTGCCAGTTACCTGCCAGAATAGGGCATGGATGCTGCCCACTCCGAGTGTTCTGGGGGCAGACACCTGGATGAGCCCAGGCACTGACACCTCCTTATGCTTCCAGCTCCCCAGCAGAGGTGGTTGTGTCTGAATTCACAAAGATGAAGGATGCATTTATGCAAATCAGTCATGTGTCTCTATTAGATTTCTTTTCCTAAGCTTTTTAATTAAGCGTCTGTTGTCTATATCCTTCACTTTCTAGATGCAGTAAAAGTGAGCAATCACAAGAATCTAAGGAGTTTTGATTGCCTCTTTGAAGCCAAAAATTTGATTTGCTTTCAGAGCCAAAAAATTCCCATTCCCAAATCAAAACCTTTCAGTAAGAATTAAAACAGGAATAATTCCCAAAGGTCCTCCCTTAGCTCTGTGATCACCAGAATTGCCACACAGTTCTTCACAGCCAAGAGTATGATGTGAGAAAGCAAATGGTCACTTATTTGGTCATCTTGTCCATCAGAGAGAGGTCACTGCCTTCCACAACGTTAAAGCAGTAAATGAGTCTGGAGTTCTCTGTGGGATTCTGGTGTTGGATTCTCACATCACTATAGTTTTGAAAAATATCTGTATTAAAAACAAAACGACAAACAACAATCGGCCTTTGTGCTTAGGCAGAAATTAAGGAAATGTGTTCTCCACCAGTAGGAGTCCAAGCATAAAAGCCAGAGCTACCTAGAATTAAACTGCTTCCTGGAGACAACACTTTGGCCCTATAGCTCTGATCCTTCCAAGCAGGGCTCTTCACTGAACACTGTCCAGGGGTTCAACTGATGTTTCCATGTGGGGGGATTCCTTGGCCTCTGTGTCCTGGACCATCCTCATGCAGTCTGTGTGTCTAGCTGCATGTCTCAGTCTTTGTTATCAAACCAGGAGAGAAAAACTGAGATCAGACTGCAAGAACTGTCTGGATCCATCACTGCTGCTGCCGAGCTCTATTTTCTTTTTTTCCTTTTTCTCTCTCTCTTTTTTTTTTTTCCTGCTTGGTTGTTAAAATCGAAAATTGGACAGATTTAGCAGCCAGTGGCTGCAGTTGGGGTTTGGCTTTGACTAGCACAGTCACAATATCCTCTCAGAAATTCTATGGCAGGATCCTTCTCTGTGTCTCTTGGGTGCATTATTTCAGTAGTGAGGAGCCTGTCTTTGTGGAGCAGCATCTTTGTGGTCAGGGGTGAGTGAGCTGTCACTGCTGAGGCTGAAGCACTCACTCTTTGCCCCTGGCAGATCCTGGAGAGGAGACAGAAAGGTCTGGAGAAGCTCATTGCTGTGCCTATGAAGAGATCCAGGGCCTAATTTCTGGCTCTTCAAGTGACTGACTTAAACCAAGTGCTAATCCCTGTACACCATAGAGCCCTGGGCATTGTTTACCCTTCTGGGGTAATAATACCCTAATACAGTTGTTTCTGACTGTACACTCCTCCTTCTCCCATGCATGCAGTTCAGCTGCACACATGCCATGTGTGCCAAGCAGTCAGCTCCTGTCACCAGTCCTTTTTCCCTTGTTCAAGTCAGAATCCATCAAAAACATCACCTTCAATTTCAGAACCTTTTCTTTGGTGTGAGAGAGAGCATTCCTTTCCAAGAGAGTCTGCCTTGAGAACTGACTCTTCCTACAGAACAAAGAAGCACCTCTCCCACTGCCCTGCTGGCATTTGCAGGCTGTAATTTACACTGATCATTTCAGGCACCGCAATTGTTTTTTTCTCTTTTTTTAGGTTTTGCACAGACACAACAGGAAGCAAAGCTGGGGCTATGAGACGGCGGCGGGGAGGTAGTGGTGGGGTCAGGATTAGCTCCTCAGGGCCTCTGGGGTGCCTGCTTATGTGCAAGTACATGTGCTGTCTCTTCATTTCTCTTGGCTGGAGACCACTGAGTCTCCTCCAGGTGTTAACCTTCTCCAGTGTTTCATATTGGAGACCACATGTGGAGTTTTTGGCTTCTTGTGGCCCCAGGGTCCAGCCTGGAAAATATCTGACATCTTCATCCTCAAGCCCACAATGAGTTGGGATTCCTCCTGTTGCATCCCAGCCACTTGCTCCCACTGATCTGGGGTTTCCAAACCTCTTCCTCTCTGAGCAAGTGGGCGTGAAGATGTCCTGCATGTGAAACACCTGCCCTCCCTCTCTGCTGGCCTGTTCCCAAGGGGTGGTCACATCCCAGCTCAGCTCACACACACATCCAGCCTCCCATGGCACAGCAAGTCCTGGGATCACCCAGTGACCTGGCAGCCCTTCTCAGCTGCTCTGGATCTGCCTTGGTCCCAGGAGAGCAGAGCTGTCAGTGCTGCAGGTGAGGGTAACCAATGCTATGGATAATAGCATATGGATAGTGCTTTTTTTTTGCTGTGATGGCAAATACCTCACTTGATTTGTTTCAGGGCTTCATTTGCTTTTTTTTATGACTGTCACACTGGCAGCTGATGGCCCAGAGCTAATGCATCTGGGACCTCTTGCCACTTCCAGCGGCAAAGTAGCAGAAACTGCTGAATTCCAACATTGTGAAATTAAATACTATTAAATTTCCACTCCCCTCATCCAGGATGAACTTCAGTTTCCCTGTTGGTGTTTGTCTTTCTCTGCCATGGCAGCCTCTCTCAAGTCTTTGTCCATCATCAGTATCTTTCTGGTTTTATGTCAACTCCTTCTCAAAGTATTAATCCCAAAGCTAATCTGGGACGTATTTTTCTAGAAATCTGCCCTCTGCCCAGTATTTTTCATTTAAGTGCCACCTGCTTTCTTGTTGCTCATGACCTTTACAGTTCACCTTCTAAACTTCATCCTCTCTGACTGAAGTCCTTGTTTCCTGTGGAGTGTTGTCTCTCATGCACTGTTTGTATCTGGATGAGGATCTATCACATAGGCTTGATCTACAGAGACAGCTTATTTTATTTACAGACAAGTTTGCATGGGTATGAGCTGTGTCTGGTAAGTGCCATGTTGATTTTCTTTCTAAGTTATTTATCATACAGTTGCACCCACATCTTTTAATTGCTTTCTTTGCTTCAGACTGTTTTCTAAAGCCTGGGTAGTGCTGATGTCAGCCTAGCAGGCTTGTTGCTGCCTGAATCCTGTCTCCAAGCCAAACTCTTCAATTCACGCACTGGATTTGCTGTTGTGGTTGCAGAGATCCTCCCTCCCTTTTTAAGGGTCTCTGCAGCCAAAACAGCATATTCTTTCACTGCTGCTTCCAGAAGTCTGGAATAGGCATGATCCAGTCTTTCCCTCACCTCACACATGTCTGGCTGTCTTTGCAATCAGCTAGTACACCTAAATATTCACAGCTTTAAAATCTATTCCCTTTTCCAAGGACAGCTGGCAAGACATTGAAGCCCCAGATCCTGCTGTGGTGTTGATGTCACACAGAAAGAGAGTAGCTTCAGCTGTGATGGTACAGCACTGAAATCTGGGGTACAGGAGGAAAGAAAGGAGGAAGTGTGATATCTTTTTAAGCTCCAACAGAAAGTCTGAAAGCCGTTGTAGTACAGGAGACTAAAAAAATGTGCCTGAGCTTCCTTTCAGGCTCATCTTATTCAGCAATTTCTGGTCAGTGTCTCTGCCTTAGCACAGCGGTTTTGGTCTCCTGCTCCACATCACTCCTGTTCACTTGCCTCATCGTTTGAAGATTCAGAGGACAAATATGATACTTCCCTCTGCCTGTGTCAATGAAAAAAACTTCAGATTTGGATCATGGACTGTGTTGATACTTCTCACCCAAATAGTGATCCTGCACTTGCCAAGGGTTGGTGGTTTTTCTGCTTTAGAAAGTTGATATGCCTTGGCTAAGTGATGTCCCTGCTTTCAGATGCAATTGTGGCAATGCTAAATTTCCAAGGATTACCGCTGCATGTGGTGGAATCTGGGAACCTCAGTAACAAGCTATAAAGTCAGGAAAAAAACCAAGATGCGAAGATCTTGGCAGCTGCTCCATGATGGAATATCCTGCTTTACTCAGGGCCATGGTGCCAAAATGCAACACAAACCATTAATTCACTCACATGATACTCCCTCCTCAACACTGTCATTTATTTCAGTATTCCTTGGCGTCCTCAAACTTTTTGGGAGTCCCAGGGGCATTCCAGAGATTGGTAAACCAGTGGTACAGGGAATGGGATCCTTAGCTCGCTCTCAGCATGAATGAGTGGAATAGGAGGGGTGTGTAAATTCCAGCCAGCACCAGGCAACAGGGAGGACTGGGGCAGGAGTGGGTGAGCAGTGATGCAGGTGCTGGGGCTGATGAACAGGGGGTGGCCACAGCTTGAGGTCATGGGGCAGGTCTGTGTTGTGTGTCAAAGGCTGATCTTAGTGGGGTGGACTCCTTTAAATCACTGTCTCCAGCCTGCTGCTGGCTCAAGCGGGTTGCAGCAGCCCTGCAGGTAGCCCTGCATACCACTGTGATGGCCAGGTGATCCCAGATGTTTTGGGGCTGCTTTGGGCACAGACAGCCTGGACTTGTCTCTGTTCACACACCTGCAGCAACTCTGACCCAGCCTTATGGAGAATGGACACTCCATCCCATGGAACATAGCAGATGTTGTCCTCCTCTTGCACTGGTGCCTCATGGAGCTGTGCAGGGCCACACCTGCATCTGCCACGGGGCTTAACCCTGGCTCCAAAAGTCACCATAATGGCCCAGCCTGGATCCTAGCTGCTTTTCTCCTCGGGATGCCGTGTGTAGTGCGAGCAGACAGTTCCTGAGACTTCCTGCAGTGGAGCCATGTAAAAACCAAAAACCAGAACCCTGGTGCCAGGCCAGGCCTGGCTCTGAAGGGTTTGGCAGTGCCTGGGGCAGGGATGGTGTCATCGCTTTGGAGCCCACAGGCTGTCAGGATGCAGCCAGTGCCCAGTGCTGGGGTCTTCCCCTGCCAGCTCAGCACTCCCAGCCTCCTCCAGCTGCACAGGAGCAGCCTGGCTGGGATTTTTTTTTCCACTTTTTTTTTTTATCTCTTCTCCTTTTTTTCTGGAACACTGTACAGCAAGAGCATAGCAGGGATCCCAGAGGGTTTGCTGCTATCCAGAGAAGATGCCTTGTTCTCTGCCAGATCTTGTGCTGGGGAAGGGCTGGAGGAAATCCATTTTGCAACGTTTCTGCTGGGGCTGTTGGCAAGAGCTCTGCAAAGTGCAGCAGCCGCTGACCAGGTTGGTCCCTCTGAAAAAAAGAGGACTGAAAAGGTCAGAGCATGGCTGTGACCTGCCTGACCTCTGCTCCCTCCTGTCTTTACTGCAGATTTGCCTTTTGTTGAGGCCAAAGAACCTCCTGCCAAGCCAGTGCTCCTCTGGGGCCGTGACCTGATGCTGCAACAGGCACTGAAGCCTTTTCCTGGGACATTTCCATGCTGCCCTGTGCACCACCAGCACGAGCTATTTGCATTTCTAACAGCCTTAAGTCAGCCTCAACCACCCGGGGTTTGCATCTGTCCCAGTGAGAAAGGTTCTGGCTGATGCACATGTTAATCACAAAAACAAACGCCTCCACATTGTTTTTACTACATATAGGAACAGTGTCTGCTGCACAGCATCGCCAGCAGCCCTCAGTGGGGTCACAGTCCTGCATCCAACAGGAGTTTATCAGCCCCAGCCAAAGGGGAAAGGGTCTCAGGTTCAGTGCTCTCTGTTCACAGATGTGAGCTGCAGTGAGTTGAGTTTTCAAGGTCGATCTCATTCCCTGTCATTTTTAGAGGGCTGAGCCTGGAAATGTGAAACTGGGCTCCTCTGGGATGAGCATCTCAGCCCAGCACTGTATGTTGGATTTTCTGCTTATCTCACACTGGCACAGATGCTATTTCACCCTCCTGTGGGATAACTGATACAGAGGATTGAGGAAGAAACTGTATCTTCTTGTTGAGTCACATCTTGATCAATCCAGTGCTGCAGGAAGTGTCATTTCCCACAGACGCGCAGGCGTACAGGCACTGCTGATGAAATCTTGTGAGGTCAGGCAGTCATTTCCTCCTAAATTACAGCTCCAGGAATGAATAATGTTTAGCTGAGACCCTGGTGGCTTTGTACTTTGGAGTAGTTTTCATTTAAGCAAAATACAAGCATGTCAAAATGAACACAGGATCTGGATTTTTCCTTCTGGTTATTTTGGTTGTACAGATACCATCTGGGATTTGTATAACAAATTTGGGGTTGTTTGGTGACGGTCAGTGAATGAAAAGATCCAGAGCCCCCAACTGTCATGCAAAAAGCTTCTGTTAGAAACCTTCGTGTTGCCAGAAATGTCTTGCAGCAGATGCTTTTTCCAGGAACTTGGAGGACTGGAAGAGCCTCCCAGGCCACAGTCTCCTGAACAATGTGTCCTATCTTCCCCTTCAGAAAAAACATAGTTCTCCATTTTAAAACTCATGGTGTGATTCCTTCTGTGGAAGCCAACTCCAGGGCTGTACAACCCCCATGGTTACAAACCTTGTCATGTGGAAATTGTCATGGCATCTTCTGCCAATGGAGAGAGTCAGAGCCAAGAAGGAGAGGGTGGGTGAGTGGTGGGAGAGCTGTTTGAAAGTGTTTCTGCAAGTGAGAGCCTGTGCCCCTGCCATGGCTGGCTCCACGCATTGGGTTTGGGATATCCAGGCCACATGGTTCTGCCCCCAGTCTGCTGGAAACAGGTCCCTGAGCAGACCTCAGGGGCTGAGGAATGGCAGCTGAAGCAGATGCTTCCTAGCCTGGAAGGTGGTTGCATCCCTAAATAATTTATGAGCATGAGAACTTGAGCAGCTGTCACTGATTGGGTTTCTGGTGTAGCACTTACGGCTGGCTACATCCAGCCTTTGGTTTGGTGCTGCTGCAAATGGACCTCCAAAATGAAATAGCTGATCTGCAGGGCAGGGAGGGGGCAAGGACTGCCTGGGTGGCTGTCTTCAGCTTCAAACACCAGAGGAGATGCTGCTGGTTTAGAAGGGAAGAAAAAAGATATAAATAGCAAATAAGAATTTCAATTGATTTACCAGACAAAGCACCTGACCAATTTGTGTGCTCCTGTCCATGACTCTGAGCCTGTGGGGGCCCGGCACAGACCTGCCAGTGTTGGATCTGCCCCTTATCTCTGCCATGCACAGAGGCTGTCTCACCCCTCACAGGGCTGTGGCAATGCTGGTCAGGGTCCTGTCTCCTCTGGGTCATTCCCTGGAACATACAGCCTGGACAAAGTGGCATTTCCCAAAAGCATATGGATCAAATTTTCCTAGTTGCTCTTGAAATTGTAATTGTTACCTTTATGGTGTTTTATTTGTTAAAAAGTAGGTATGGACCTTCTGAATCCTAGCTGCAGATTTTGTTACAAAGTAAGGAGGAGGGAAGAGCATTACTTGAGCATCACTTCCAGAGCAAAATGGGTGTTTGTCTTCTTGGGCGAGGTTGTCTTATCCCAACTGGGGCATCTCAAGAAAAGGTGAGGGAAGCAGATCCTCCCAACCCCTCTGATTTTCCTCACTCCTTTTTCAGCCTCTGAAGATATGAGATCCACCTGGCAAGGCAAGGCTGGTCGCAGCCCACTCCAGACCCTATATGAGAGTGACCAGGTAAGGGGACAGGGAAGTGGTGGGGTGAAGGTCGAGTGGAGCACTGAGTGCTGAGCCTCTCTTCCACTCCTCTGGTGTGTGGGGCACCGTGCCAGGTCCAGCCACCCCCAGGGTCCTGGCAGCTGAACCTCTGCTGTGTCTAAAAGACAGGACCACATGGCTTGAGGGAGTAACTTGATAAAAACTGTTTATGCCCTTGCTGGTACTTGGGCAAATATTTTAATTACCAGTGGGCTGAGCCATAGCCGAGCAAGCCTGGGAGACTTTTCCGTCTGAACATTTCAAAGCCAACTCTGGGTCATCACAGCAGGGCAAGATCTTCATTACTGCCCTTCCTGAGCTAATAATTGACAGATGTTTCTGTGTTAGCTGCTATATATATATATATATGCATACACATAGGTATGTGCACAAATATATGTTTACATAGATATAGCTGGACTCAGCCGTAGGGGATTTATAATCCTGGAACATCTCAGGCCTCTCCATCTCTCTGAGCTGTGCCAGCTCTGCCTGCTGAGAAATCAGCAGCCAGGCACAGCCTGGGCAAAGAACCACTCCCCTCCAGGTGGGCTTAGTGGGTCCCTCCCTGTGCAAGAATCAGGGAAGGAAGGCGTCCTGCTTGTCCTTCACAGCGGGGCTTGTGGTCGGAGCTGTAAAAAGTGTTTGCTTCTTTCTAGTGCATTTCCCCCTGGGCAGGCAGTTTTCCCCTCATTTCAGCCACACTTGCCTTTGCAGAGGGATCTTCACCCACAACTTCCCTGCAGGAAGCCCTGTGGGAAACCACCCTCCAACGGGTGCCACACCACGTGCCCCAGCCACCAAACGCGCCCTGCATCTCCCCATGTCCATGGGGCTGTCATCTGTGGCAGCCCACAAGAGCAGAGGGCAATGCTGGTGGCCCCTCAGTGGGCTGCCACCCCTGCTGCCTCCCCACTGCCCGTGGGCAGTGCCCAAATGCAGCCAGAGTCAGATGTGTTGCTTTGTGTTACTGTCTAGGTTGATGCTCTTATGTCTGTAAGCAGCCAAAGTACATTTGCTCTCTGGAAAATGGCAAATATGGACTCCCGTGGCCATGATGCCAGCAAACCCTGATGCTGCTGGAATGTCATGGTGTTATTTCCTTAAAAGTGATACTTAATTTCCCTGGCTTTTAAAGAGAAGGAAAAGAAGGGAGCAATTTTGCTCTGAAATAACTGCAAGACATGCATTCATTCCAGTGGGCGGCTGCTGAAAAGTAGTCACATTTATTTGTTGCCATGCCTGCAGACAGGGTCTGTCTGTCTGTCTCTCTGGTCCAATAGTTTTGAATTATGCAAGTGCAGGGAAAAACACCTGAAAAAAATCACATTATTAAAACGCCTCTTTTTCTAAGCCCTTGCAAAAAGGTTTTCCAGTTCAAAAAGCTGATAGGGAGCCTCCAGACAAAAGAAATTTCTACTGAAAGGTCTGGCTGTGTTGCAAGGCAGCATGAGAATGCTTCTTCAGCTGTGGTTATCACCTCCCTAGGTGCTTTATTTTCTTTGTAGCCTAGTAGCCAACAATGTCAGAGTTATACCTTGCTGGCAGTTAGCATCTGTTCACCTGAATTTCCTTCGTTTTAGCATTTCCCTTTATCATGTCCCTGTAAGGAGTAAGGATGGGATGCTTTCTCCTGTCCCTGTCTCCTGTCTCACATTACTGCCCATGCAGGTTCCTGGACAAAGTGGTCACTAAGGTGACCTGGAGGAGGTTGTTTTTTTTGTGAAAATAAGATCCAAAAGGGTCTGAGTGTGGTTCATGCCTTGCAGAAGGAGCTGTTTTCCCAGATGTTAGTGTCTCTCTGAAGATGACAGGTCTGCTGGATCATCCACAGGATTGACAGTTTGTCTTAGTATCCCAGCTCCTTCTGGGAGCTTTACAAGCCCTTACAACTGACCCTCAAAACGCCTCATTAGCTCCCAGGGAGCAGTGAGGGAGCACCTGAAGCCTGGTAAAGGGTGTCCTTTAGCACGCCTGGGCAGTGACAGCTCTCAGCAGCCATGTAGGCAGCAAGGCCTGCCCTTGCCCTTCATCTGGAGGTTGCCACATCTATGCAACAGCAGAGCTGTTTGCTGGCACCCTCTGACACTGGGAGGACTGTCTTTACAACCCCAAAGGGGGAGCCACTGTGATGTTGGGAGATGGTGGTCACTGCATGGCATTAAAGCCACAGCTCTGTGGGGTCAGGGCCACCCCGGCTTAGCCGGTGCTTGGTGCTGCCATTCCCAGGCGTGGCTGTTGGATGTTCCCAGCAATGAGGAACACGAAATTTCCCAACCCTTGTGAGCAAAACAGGGACATGGGGGGCAGGAGGAAGAGGGGACCTTCCCCTTCTGACTTCCTGGAATTGCTTTCCTTCCCCAGATGTTCTAATGACATTTTGGGATTTCTGACAAAAACCATGACAGGAAAAGTCATGTTCCCAGATCTGCAAGGGGCTTTCAGCTGGGTCAGGGGTTAAGGGACTCTAGGCTTCTGGTAAGCCAGTGCAGCAGCTGTCAGTTCTTGATGAAAGGGTCAGAAGGGTTAAAGGACCATGTGTTGGTTCCTTGTCCCTGTGGCCAAAGGAAACTGTGAGCAGAGCTGAGGCATTGGACTGGCCTGCGTGGAAGAAGTCCCTCAGGAGAAGGAAACCAAAGCCCTCAGGAAGGGCCCCAGCACCATCTGCTCAGCCCCTTGCTCCTCTCCATCATACCTACCACCTCACCTAATCTCCAGCTCCCCTCCTGCTCAGGGTTTGATCATCAGCATTAGAGACCATTTCCATTTGCCTTTCCTTGGCAGGACGTCCAGGCCGTTTCCATCCCAAATGTGTGTGCCACACTTCTGCCCTTGGCTGGGTGTTCACAACAAGCACACATGTGTGTGAATGAGGCAGCAATGCCCCATAGCAGCAGGAAGTGTGCAGGGCCCTGTCCCAGCAAACAGGCTGTGCTTCCTTCCCTGGGGCCATGCATCCCCTCAGACTGGTGTGAGGGAGAGCACAGACACCCAGTGTGTGTGTCTGCTTTTAAAAAATGTTCTGTTACTGACCCTCCCTGCACCACCTGTTCTTCCCTCACCCCCTTCAATTTTTCTCCTCATCCAGCTCCTCATCACATTTTGTCCTTTCTTTTGATGCCAGCCTGTCCAAGGATTACGTGCACAAAATCAAATTGTGTTCAAAGTGAGCGCTGTCTCCAAAATCCCACATGGGTGACTGATCAACCCAGTAAAAGGCAGGCAGTGGGGACAGTTGTGGGCCAAGTGTTGTGTGTAGGCCACAATCAGCTTGGGCAAGCTGGTGACCATCTCTGTTGGTTTTTTTCTCCCCAGTTTGAGCAGTCGTCCCTGCAGGCCATTCACCAGCAGAGGCGGGAGATGTTGAGCAACGTCTGCAGCCGTTACACCCGCAAGCGGCGTCTCCTGCAGCCCGATGACCTGCGGCACTTGGTGGTGGATGACACGCACGGGCTGCTCTACTGCTATGTGCCCAAAGTGGCCTGCACTAACTGGAAGCGGGTGATGATGGTCCTGACGGGGCAAGGCAAGTACCAGGACCCGCTGGGAATCCCTGCCCACGAGGCCCACGTCCCCTCCAACCTGCGCACCCTCTCCGAGTACAGCGTTCCCGAGATCAACTACCGCCTGCGCAGCTACCTCAAGTTCGTCTTCGTGCGGGAGCCCTTCGAGCGCCTGGTCTCGGCCTACCGCAACAAGTTCACGCTCAGCTACAACACGGCCTTCCACAAGCGCTACGGCACCAAGATCATCCGGCGGCACCGGCAGCGGCCCAGCGACCGCGCCCTGGAGCGCGGGGACGACGTGCGCTTCGAGGAGTTCGTCTACTACCTGCTGGACCCGCGGACGCAGCAGGAGGAGCCTTTCAACGAGCACTGGGAGCGGGTGCACTCGCTCTGCCACCCCTGCATCATCCACTACGACGTGGTGGGCAAGTACGAGACCTTGGCCGAAGACGCCAACTACATCCTGCAGCTGGTGGGGGCCGACGCGAGCATCAAGTTCCCAGCTTCATCCAAGACCACCAGGACGACGGACGACATGACAGCCCAGTTCTTCCAGGACATTAGCCCCTTCTACCAAAGGAGACTCTTTAATTTATATAAAATGGACTACTTGCTATTCAATTACTCCATCCCCTCGTACCTCCGCATCCGATGAGGCGGGGCTGTGGGGGAAGAGGTGAGGGAGAGCTGGATAACTCTCATCTTGCCACAATTCTTCTCCTCCTACCTTGTGCTCATCTCTTGGTTGACTTCTTCCCTGTGCCCTTTTATTAGGGTCTGCTCCACCTCCTGATGCCTTGTTCATGCATGATCTGGAGGAAGAACACTTCTGAAAACACTGGGGCTGAAGCTTTTCCTTCCGTTCTCTTCCAGCCTTCAATATCTACAGGGAATGGTGGTGGGACTGGACACTTCTTGCCTTGGCTGAGGATTTTCTTTTAACTAAGAGACTCCTCTGTAGATCCAAATCTTGGGAAGGCTCCTTTCTTTGGGCAGGATCCCTTCAGGTCTTTCTCCTCCTTATTGGGCTGTTTGGGGACAGACATGGAGTCTCAGGGGTCAGAGTGGAGTGTATCAGAGACTTGCATAGAACCAGAAATAAAGCAATAATTTAATGTAACTTTTTCCTTTTATTTAAAATTGCTCCCACCTTTTCTTTTTGTCTTGTTTTCCTCTGTCCTCGTCCCACTTCCCACACCATCCCCTACTGAGGGGGATGTACCACACAGAGGTGTTTTACTCTGACCACATTTTTATCCCTGGAGGGATTTTTTGTTCCTCTCCTTCCACATGTTCTCAGTTGGGGTGCAAAATACTCCAAAGATAGAGAGGAAAGGCTTGCAGCAGGTCCTCAGTGCTTTCCCCTGAACTACCACAGCAGAGCACTCAGTGCCTGTGTGTGCATGTCTCTGGATTTCTGGTCAAATCCATTAAATCCAGGCGCCACACCTCCCATTTTTTGAAAGCAGGTGATAACAGTTGTAAAGCCACACAGACAGCATGAGTGCAGGTATCTGCTCTGATGAAATCACATCATCCACAGTGTCCTGCCCATGGCCCCACTGGTCAGGCTGGGCCCTGCAGGCAGTGCTGGCTATGACAGCATGGGCTGCTCCTGTGTGCAGCCCTTTTATAAACGTTATGAAGTGTTTGGGGGGAGCACTGGGCTGGGATGTGGGAGATTGCTGTGGTAATGGAGAGGTAATGTTGGACTGGGAGGGCAGAAAAGTCTGTGTGTCTGTGTGTTTGTCTGTCCCTGTGTGTGTGTGTGAGAAAAAATTGAAGATAAAAACGGGGAGAGAGACACCTAGAGGGAAACAGTCCTTTGCCTGGTTGCCTTTGGATAATCATTCTTGGAAGAAAAAACAGCGAGGAGAGGGTGAAACACAAAAGAAAATGACAAACTGAGCCCTAGGATTTTAAATTAAAACCAGTCTATATTTCAGTCTTTCCTTTTTTGTTTAGCTTTGGCTTGCTGGCTGCCTTTGTAAATAAACACTCTGGTAATAGATGCTGTAGAGTGTGTCTGCTGGCTGGGCTGCAAACACTTGACTTATTAGTGCAATACAATGGGAGGTTTTATAAAACCACAGTGCTCTCAGTATCTGTAAAAAAATGGTGTTTCCAGCTAACAACTTTCAGCTGTTATATCTTAACCTTTTTCCTCTCTGCCTCTGACTGGCATCTATATGCTGACACTCCCTCCTCACTTGCTCCATTGGAGATTGGCTTCAGCAAAGCAATGAAAAAGAAAAGTAAATGGAGCTGCTGGTGATCCTGGCAGTGTGACTGATTCTCCCAATCTGCACTGGAGATCTTGAAGAAATGGCCTTTCTCATGCTATCTTGGTATCTCCCTGTCTAGCTGAAACACAAAGCACAGAAACAGATTATATGATGCAACAAATTTCATCTGCAGTGTTCAGGCTTGGAGTGCATTCCTCCTGCTTTCCCAGGAATCTCATGTTCTCTGCTTAGAGCTGCCTCTGCTTGGAAAAATCATTGTTCACTGCAAGATCTTTTCATTGTTTTTGGTCATGAATCATAATTTGGGGTCAGATGCAGGGTCATAAAGGGATGGATTTTTGGATGGTTGTTTTTATTTTTCCTAAATACTGTTCCCTGCTGGTACCTCTAAAGAGCTGATGGCACAGTGAGTGGCAGGGACAGATATACTCACTCCCAGCTGTGCTGTCTGTGGCTGTTTAGACAATATCTGGCTGGCTGGGAGCCACTTTGGGCTTTCTTTAGTGTGAAAGTGAAGGAATAGAAATCTCTAGGCTTTGTTCTTCAGCCAGGTGCTTTCTAATCTTTGCTGCAACAGTGGCAATGGGGAGGTGGTCCCAGCTGTGAATGGCTGTTTGACTGGCAGCCTGTCCTAGCATCCCCATCAGACCTGACCCACTCACCAAGCCCAGCCATACACGAATGGACCAAGTGCAGCCCTGCAGCCTTGGCTGTGAGCTGCTGAAGGCAGGACCCTGTAAAGGTGTGTTTTGGGTGATGTAAGACCTTTACAAATACCTACCTTTGGGCTGTTTCTATAAAATCCCAACAGCCAACATCCACAATCCAGACCACTTAGGTCATACCCTTGGCTTCCTCTCCGCCTAAATCCAAAGCTTTCCAAAGGAAAACCCAACCATGCACACAGAAAAGAGAAAATTTGTATTTCTGAAGCTAACACCTTCAGCCGGGGCTGGAGTTTTCCGGGACAGGAATCGTTCAGCCCGAGCCACAGCCGAATTGCTGGGACCGGGATGCTCCAGGGCCAGCTCTGGAGTCGGGGTGCTGCGGGACGGGGGACCGGGACGCTGCGGGGCCGGGATGCTGTGGCGCCGGGATGCTGCGGGACCGGAATGCTGCGGAGTCGGGATGCTGCGGAACGAGGGCTGGGATGCTGCGGGGCCGGGACGCTGCGGGGCCGGGATGCTGCGGGGCCGGGATGCTGCGGGGCCGGGATGCTGCGGAGCCGGGCCGGCTCTGGGCAGCCGCCGCCCTCCCGCCCTTCCAGGTCCGACCGAGAGCGCTGGAGGACGGGAGCAGGACGGAGCTAGGAGGACCCCGTGTGACCGGTGATCCCAACTACAGGCGTGTAATTCCCTGTACGGGGGCTGGGAACTATTTGTCTGAGGGCTCATGGTTGGTTGGGCTTTTGAAACTGTTTCACTCGGTCCCTTTTTCGAGGAGAAAATATCAAGGGGGCCTGGGCCGTCTCTGAAGTGTAGCTGGATTTGGTTCTGTCCTCCACTTGGAAGTGGGAATGTGGCAGTGGCTGATGTGCAACAAGGACATGAACTACAAGGGGATTGCCCGGGGTCTGGCCGCCAGGAGCAGGTAGGGGATCATCCCCTCGGCCCTGTCCGAGCACTCCTCTCTGAGAAGGGAATGTGACCAGCAGAAGGTGCCAGTCCTGACCTCGCTGAAAAGAGAACCTTGGTAGTAATGTCCCCCCAGCCCCCTGGAAGGTTCCCATCCTGGCCTCAGGCTGCAGAGCTTGGGGATAAGAGACTCTAAATGAGTCAGGTTGGTCCTGGAATCTAGCCCAAGGTTTGAGAGCTACAGGGGAGTTCTCAGAGCACCAGGGACACAAAAAGCAAGAACAGACTCACTTTGGTGTTTTCACATGTGCACAAATATAGAATGAAAATAATGATTATATTATAATGTATAATAAAATTACTGCTGCATCAATCTACATGTTTTAAATTGAGAGATTACATTTGTATATGGTTATAATACTTAATAGACATTTGGCATATGTATGTCTACATATGTGTGTCTGTACACCATCCCATTTATTATATAAATACTCATAAAACTCCCCAGCATAAAATAGAGAGCACCTTCCCTTGCAGCACTGTTGAGCTTTGCCACAGTCCAGCATGGCTCAGGAGTTAATGAAGAACCAGCCCCTTCCTCCAAGTGCCTCCAGCAGCTCCAGCCTTCCAAGTGTGGGGGGCACTCTGCCTGTGCTGTGGGTTTTCCGTGCTATGGAGCTGCCCCATCCCTCATGGCCCATGTGAAGCTGTTGAGTTTCTCCTTCCAGTGGAACAAAATGGAGCTTCAGTGATCAGGAGGTTTCCTTCCAGACTTTTCCTGTGCACTGCAGATTGGGTTGTTTACCAGCTGGAGGATTAAATAGACTTTCATTGAAGAGAAAAAACCAAAGTGTGTTGAAGTATGTCTTGGAAGCAGTGTCTCCCTTGAAGGAGGCTTTTCAGACTTACTCTGTTTGCTGGCTGGCACTTTACTTGTCCCTGGTAAGGAAGCTCCATCTCACAGAGAGTTTCTGGAAAATTACTGTGTTAGGATAGGCAGTGAGTGGAAGCAGTGGGGGAAGAAAAATAAATGATTTGACTACCCCTGAAAACAAACCCCTGTTCCCATCTGCATCTACAGATGATGACAGCCCCTCCTTTGACTGCAAAGAAAAACTCTTATGCACCCAGGAATGGGGGAACCCCTGACTGACCTTCCTCCCTAGTTCAGCTGGGATCTCCCCAAGGCCCCAGCAGCCACCCCAGCACCCCAACACATGTGGTAGTCCAGGGCAGGCACCCACCCCCTCCCAAACTCCAGTGCTCTTCCTCAACTCCCATCCCACAACACTGACATGAACCTGAGATTTAGTGGCTGATGTCAGGAGTGAGCCTACCTGCAGTGTTAATACAGTGGGAAATAAAACCATGGGACATTAAAAAAATATATATATTGTTTCACTGCCCACCACTAGAGTCTAGATCAGCTGGCTGATGGCTGCCAAAAAAAATAGCCAATCTCATTCTCTGCCAACACTCCACATTTTCCTTTGTTCCCTCTAAAGATTACAACAAGGTAAGCCTTCCACAAGCATCTCACAGCATTGGATGGGTTTCCAGGACTAGCACTGAGCCCCAAGGGGCAGGTCAGCAGCCAAGGACTAAAGAGCAGCAAGAGAGAAGCTCTTTTCTTCCACCTTCTCCTTTTTAAGGCTATTGCTTATTTGGGAGCTGTGAGGACTAAATACAAATAGAAGTCACTGTCGGCTGAAACAGATATTGGTGTCTCTGGCTGGGTGGGTCCAGCCCAATGAAAAGCTGGGCACAGCAATGACACAGACACAGCAGCAGAGAATCCAGGCATGGTGCTGGCAGTGACTTTCCTGCTGGGTTAGATTGAAGACAGAAATCACTACGAAATGTCCCCACGTTCTCTGGGCTCTGCTACCCACACCAGTCTGCTCTGAAACTGAAATTTGTGGAGGAAAAGGGAGGGAAACAACCTCCTCCCCAAATCTCCTCCCTGACCAAATCGCTCAAACACAACCACAGGGAGCGTAAAGCCAGGCAGGGCCTGCTGTGATGTACTGAAAATTCTGAGAAGCTGAGGAGCCTGCAGGTATTTAAGCATCAAATTTCTGCTTTTAAAGGGAGGGAAGGGGGAGGATGCCGGGACAACTCAGGGGCTTCCAGCTGGGAAGGCTGGGGCAACTGGTGCCAAGGGACAGAGCAGTGCTTCCCACTCACTGGAAGGGCTGGGGGTGCTTTCTTAGAGGAGCAAGTTCAGATGGAGTTACAGGAATGCTGATCCAAGCTGTGCTCTGGAGTTACATGTAAGCTTTGTTAGCAAAGGCCCTTTCTCATTTGCACAAAGAAAAAAAGAGGAAAGAGTAAAAATAAACAGGCTGAGCAGCCAAATAACTAGCCTCTCACTGCCCTTTAAAAAAAGGAAAAAAATATTCCCATTTTATTGAAACCATTTCCTTTGGTTATATCATTTCTCTTGAGGCTGGAAGCAATTTTAAGTCTTAACTGTGTTCCCTGCATTAAGAGCACAGGCACGAGGCTGATTCTTGGCTACCCACCAAGGGGTGCCCTGGAGAGCAGCACATCTTACTGTGCCCTCTGTCATTTCCCCACATCACCTCTGAGCCCCAGTGCCTCCTGCAAGGGGGGAAGCCCCAAGCCTGGCACAGGCAAAGTGCAGCATAGGTCACCTTGGAGCAGCTGAGTCCCACAAGTAGGACACAGATGGCATCCATTACGTGTTCCCATCCCTGTCCTCTGTCAACAGTGACAACCAGATTAAGCTGAGTTCTGCCCAGAAATCCCCCAGTGAAGGGAGATGCAAGTGCCAGGGCTTTGCTGGAAGCACATGGCAGAGAAGTACCATTCCATTGGGAACTGGGATGTGATGCTGGAGGAGTGTCACTGGGGTCCCTTGCACCAGCCACTGGCTCCAGTCTAGGTCTTTTGCAGGACTGGAGGAAGGAGGAGCAAATCTGTGTTATTAAGAGAAAAGCAGAAGGAGTTTCACACGTTCAGGATCCTGTAGAGGGCTAGGCTGCCCCAGCAGTTTGGCTTTAGGCCCAGCCTTACCTGATTCACAAGATCAGCAAAAGCACCAAGCTCCAGAAAGTGCCTCTGGGGTGGGGACAATGCAGTAAGGGGGAGGAAACATGGTGTTGAGGCAGGAGGAGTTATTTGCCAGGACTGCTCAAGCCAGTGCCAAATTTGAGCTATTAAAGCTTTACAAAGTAAAGCACTAAGCTCAAGTTGTTGAAATATATATGTACATATCCTCTAATGCAGCCCCCAAACTGGCACTGGCAGTCAGATGCTTTGCTTTCCCCACAGGCCCCTGAGCTGCTGCTGCTGCTGCAGTTCTCACCCGTGGGTGCCCTGGGTGAGCAGAGCCAGCAGCACAGAGGCAGCAGCACAGAGGCTGCAGCAGGAGATGAAGCAGTGACACCCGAGCCAGGGCAGGCTGTGCCTTCCCTGCTGAAACCTCCCTGCTGGGGAGCTGCCGTGCACAGCCTCTCCCGCTCAGCGCCATCGGGCAATTCCTCCTTCATGACAAAAAAAGGAAGATGAAGCTTGGAGAAAGGGGAGGCAACAGCTCTTTTTTTTCAGGGAGTGCTTTTCCCCATGCCTGGCAGCCCAGAGCTGTTCAGCTTTTGCTGCTAGGGACCTTCAGCCGTGTTGAACCCGTGCAGGGGCCTCAGCTTTGCAGTGGCTCTGGGACACCAGAGCAGAACTGGGAGCAACAAAACATGCAAGGCCAGCAGGCACTCAACACAGCTGAGATTCAAGTGTTTCAGAGATGGCAGGTCCTTGAATAAGGCATCTGTCTGCCAGCAGACTAGGGGACTTGACCTCCCCTTTTCCCTTTTCCAACAAGAAGGCAGATAATTAATAAAGGTTAGGCCTAATGACATTTTTCAAAGGTTTGATCCATATTCTCAGCTCCTAACTCTTCAGCATCTTATTATCTGGAGGACTCTATTCCTTCTTCAATTTTAATGAGAATTGGCTGCTTTCAGCCCCAAAAGCCTCCCAGACATGTCCCTGGTAGCACCAGATTGGCACCTTGGACATGGACCTGAGGAGTCACTGGCCACAGCCTTGTGCCTGACTGTCACCCAGACCAATGCAGGAAGCTTCTGGACTCATTCCAGAGCAATTGATAATGAACGGATGGTGTCTGTGGGGGAGGTTTTAATTCTAACCTGAAACATGTGGGTGGCAAAACGTCCTTGGATGGAAAACACTGATTTTCCTGAAGCCCTATTAAAATTGTGTTGTCCGACCCTGAATGGATGAGAGAAAAGCAAGTTTTACCTGACAAGTTAGAACTAGAAACAGGCAGAGTCGTGGCAAGAAAAAAGCAAACCGCAAATTCACAGCATTACATTTTTTTTTACCCACTTTATTTATGTGTGTGTTTCTATAAACATTTTAACTACTGGACATTCCATAAACCGTAAAAACAAACCTTCCTGCCCCCGAAATGCAATCTAACCAGCTTTTTGGTCAGACACCAGCGATGCTGTCAGGGCAGGTAGGTAGTATCCCTAGATAACCTTCCACTGGGCATGAGCCAGCAACTCACTGCCTCAGATCCTGAGCCTCAGAGCTATGGAGAGGAGACAAGTTTAAAGACCTGGTTGCTCTGCTACTCCAAGGATTCAGCAGGAGAAAAGTGGGGTGAATAAAGAATTTCCCTTGATGGAAAGTCAGAGTCCAATGGAGGGGCTGCAACATCCCCTTGCAGGATCAGACACAGTCATCTGGGCAGGCTTTGGAACAGCCTCAGGGCTGTGTCAGTGCTGGGGATAGACACCACACCCAAATGCTCCTTCCTGCCTTGTTTGCCAGGTCCAGGTGTGAGCAGCGGGTGCTTCTTAAAACCATCTTCTCACTTGCAAGGGCACAAGTTTGTGGGTGCTGATTCCTCGGGGCGGGCGAGCCTGGCTTTAAGGCACGATGGGGAGGGCAGGTGGGGTGGCAGGGTGGCAGGGGTGGCCCAGCCCAGCAGGGTGACCCAATGCTGATGGCCAGCACCCCGGTGTCCCAGAGGAAAGCACCATGTGGAGCAAGGGATGAGAGCAGCACACGGACTCTCAGTTCCCCAGGTTCATATCTGAGCCGTGGATGAGCCAAACGAGGCGGAAACAGACGGCCAGGAACCCAGTGCCCAGGAGATCACCCAGGGCAGTGAGGTAGGGGATGGAGAAATTATCCGGGTCCAGAGCCTTCCTCCACATCAGGCGCACAATCAGGTCAGCCACGTAGAGCAGGATCCCCACCTGAGAGAGGCAAGACAGGCCCTGCTGTGAGGCAGTGGGAAAGTAAGTCACAAACCCCCAGCTCAAAGCCATGGCCAGGCTACCAGAGCTAACAGGGATCACTGAGCAGTCACACCTTCCCCAGAGAGCCGAGGGTCCTCAGTGGGATGGGGTGGGATGGGATGGGATGGGGTGGGGTGGGGTGGGATAGGATGGGATGGGTGTAGCTGGCTCCTACCCTTTGGCATCACATAACCCACAGTGCCACAGCCCTCTGCTGTCAGCCACAAGCATGGAGACCCTGATTGAACTGCTCACCAGCACTGCCTGCCCAAACCAGAGCCTGACCACCCCAAAAGCACCTCCCAAAGGTACAGGTCCCATTCCCATGCCCTGAGTGAGCGCTCCCACTCATTCCACCAGATGAAGGGCTCCTGTGAGTATGCAGGCAACTCCAAAGGACAAGTTTGTAGCCAGACTTTTTTCTCTTTATCCTTCTTTTTTCCATTACAAATTCAGATCATGTCTACATTGTTTTTCCTAAAAGTCTCAGTGGACAACTGGAGTTTGAGGCAGTTTTTACATCAAAGCTATCCCAAGCAGAACTGACATGTTAAAAAAAAAAAAAAATTTCCATCTCAACAGTTTAAAAATTTTTGTTGTAATTTCTTTTAATTCTTATTTCATTCCCAATTCTGATAAACAGATGGGGGAAAAAAATACTTTGGTTAAAGATTAAAGATTGTCTAGTTAATTGAATTAAGAAGGGAGAGAGGATTTGCACCCTACATCTGTGGTCCCTCCATGGGAGACCACAGCACATCAGTAACTAAAGCCTGAGGCAGCATTTCTAAAGATGAAAACTGCAAGCTGGGTTGGGAGAAAGGGAGGAAGAGAGATGGGGGAACTAAATTCAATAACAGAATCACAGAAACTATTGCTGGCTGGCAACTCAAGAGTTTTACATAGATCATTCGTCTTCCTCAATTCAGGACCAAATACATCCACATCTTTCCTGATGGAAAATTTGTTTAACTTGTGCTAAACAACCCTCAGGGATGGAGATGCCACACTCTAAGCAATCAGCCCCATGGCTTTTTTTCCCCATTTTTGTTTTCCCAAGGCCTAACATAAATCTGCTTTTTCCATTTGAAATCCATGATTTCATGTTTCCTCCCCTAGTGACCACATAGCAAATGTTATTCTGTCCCTCCCTAAAGAAATTTGGTAGTTTAAAGGCTGTTAACCAGATTTTTCTCAAGCTTCTCTACTTTTGACTAGTTAACCCCACTCCATTCAATCGCTCCTTTGAGGTCATGTTTTCTGGGCCTCTGATCTTGGGCTTCCTCCAACTGACCTAAACTTTCCCCCCAACCCTCTTTCTTTCTGTCTTTCTTTATAAAGTATAACAGAGGGGAAAAAAGGGCCAGGCTGAGTGCATTCTCCTCCTCTGGCCTCCATGGGAATCTTTCAGGGTCAGTGGTGTTGCTGGGATGCTGCTCTTTATGCTGTCATTTATTCTTCGTATTTTCATGCTTGGCTTTGGTCAAGGAGTTACCTCGATGCATAAAGAGAAGAATAAATATTTTCCTTTACAACTGTGGCTGTGCTGCTGGGCTTAGGGTTGTGCAAAGGTCAAGAAAAACTGATTGTTTACACACACAAGGAATTCACCCTCAGACACAAGGCTGCTTGTAAGGCAAAGTGAGAGTCAGCCACCTCATCATGCAAATTAATGAATCACTGATTTAAAAGGGCAAGTGAAGTCACTGCCTCTGTGAGTTCAGGCAACAGCCATATGCGTTTCTGAGTGAGAAAAACAAAATTTACAGGGCTGGAAAAACAGCAAAAGGGAACAAGCAGGACAAATCAGATGATCTGCCCATCGCCTACAAGGAACTTTTACTTTTGAAGATGAACTGCTGATGGCCTGGACTTTCTCTTTGTTTTTTACCCACATGGCCCTGCCCAGACAGATTCCCTTCACCATAATATGTGACAATGGTTTCTAAAATGGGTGGGGAAACTTGCTGGCTGGAGTTCACTGCTCCTCACTTGCCCCTTGCTGGGGTGACCAGTGGCAGCCTGGAAATACTTGCAGTTTAGAGACTCAAGGAATGAACATTTTAAAACAAGACCTTCCTTGCCAAGCGTGTCTCTGCACACTTACTGCAGTTCGGTGGATGTTGAAAATTTCTTCTCTCACACCTGATCCCTCACTCACCCTAAAGCACAGCAGTGCTCATGTGGGGAACTAGAGCCTGGCAATTTGGGTGAAGTATTACTGGACCTATAGAATGTACATGATTCTTGGTAGAAGCACACCTGAAATGACAGGAAACAGAGGTTGCTGCTGAATGTTTCACTGTGGCTCCTTTTTAACCTGGAGAATGTTGGTTTTATGTTATCTGATAGATTCCTTTTGGATGAGAGTTCGGGGTTTACCTGCAGCAAAGCAGCAGCCAGATAGAACATCACAAAGGTGAAGGATAGGGATGTGTGGCCCCCCTGCAGCAGGTGGATGGTGTAGAGGAAGACGAGGTGCCCTGGGATAACCAGGAGGAACAGGACCCTGGCTGACTTGGAATTCACTCCTGCAGAGCACAGAGACAGAAACAGGGGTAACAGCAGCTGGAGAGGGTGAGGGGAGGACAGGACACAGTACATATTTTAATGCATAAACCTGGGGCTGTCCCCTCCCACCAACCACACTGCTAATGCCTTCTCTAGATCACACAGACATAGGAAGCATCTGCAGGATCAGTCCAGCAGCTTTGTCTAGCACTGAAACTACATGCCAAAGGCTTTGTGCTCCGTGCTGATCCACTCTGATTCTTGCAGACACTCCTCTCAGCTGCTCTCTGCCTCCCACAACTTCTGTTCTGCCTCACTGCAACAGATTTTCCCAGTTTATAGTTTGATCTAGCACTAACTCTCAGCCTAACAGGGAAAATCAAGAGGAACTCTATAAAGACAGCAGACCCAAAACTGAGTTTTGCTGATGCTTAAGTATTTCCAGTGCTGAAGATAGAGGAATTGCTGATTTTCAGCAAGATTATGGTCTATGCACTGCTCTGTCCACAGGTGAGGGCTCTAGGCTGGCCATTAAAATGACTTTCTGTTAGATCAAATCTAAGATTCTTTTTCAATTACTTTCTTTAGTGCTCCCTGAAGGCCACTTTCTTTGTATGCCAGTGAGCAAATATGCCATAAGCCTTTTTTTCACGCTGCCCACTGCAAAGATGCTTCCTCTCTGATCTGAGCATCTTCTGTGGAGGGGGAAAGTTCTGCCTTTGAAATCCACCTAGTCCTTCACCAACCAGGCTTGGGAAAGGAGCTATCTGTATGGCAGGCCTTGAGACATTGACACTAAGGGCTCAGGGTCTACCTGATGAGAAGAATGTAGTGCATGGGTTGGGCCAATTCTGCCTCATCTTGTATGGCAAAACTCCAGGCATGCTCCAGAAGTGCAGGAATGTAGAAATTCGGCTGGCTTGGATGGCAACCAGATTCCCTCCAACACCTGTGAGGACAAAACACAGAAAACATGTAAACCACCTTCACCACAGCAGGAAACATCAATCCAAAACCTAGCCTAAGGTGAGTCATCTGCATTCACTGAGAGCAGCAGAGAGAGAAAGAGAAAACCTGATCCCTGCATCCCTAGTGGTGCTGCACTATTCACTTTGCAGGAATAGCTCCTAAAAATCAGGAAGGCTCCAGTAATTGTATTCTTCTGACTGCTGACTGAAAACATTTTCCCCTTCTCCCCAGCACTGGATGTAAATTCCACGTGGCCTCTGAACATGATGTAATTGCACCTAGTTTGACACAGTCTGTGAGCAACACCTGGGGACAGCAGTGCAGATGCTGCTCATGGACACTTCTTGGATTTACTCACTCAAAGAACCATTATTGTTTAAAAGACAACAAAACATCACAGAGAGTGATTACATATATGTCTGAAGGTACCTAACACACTTGTTAAATGAGAAGGAATCATGAGAATGAATTAGAACCCAAATATGTTAGCTAATTAAAGTAAATTAATTCCTTCCAGACTGATTAATTGTAGCAAACACGAAAAAGCAGCTACATTTTCCAGTAGAAAATAGAGGGATAACAATCTGTGGAGGAAACTTCCACCACCCTAAGTATTTTCAGGGTGGAAATGCCACAGAAAAGATAACAGTGAGCCAGATGCTACAGGCTTCTCATGTTTCCCCTTCTTTGGAGAAGAAATCATCATTAAATGTGAGATTTTCCAGATGGGAATCAAAGTGAAAATACCCAGTCTGTCTCACTGTAGCTCAAGATGGGATCTGCCACACTTTGCACATGCAAAGTGAAGAGCTGCCTGAGCAAAGACACAGAGCACTGCATAACTCTGCCACCAGCTCTGCCAAACAGGTCACCTGTCCCCACAGAGCCATTTCTGGGGCTGTTACTGCTCAACTAAATGGCTGTTGACTTTATGTAGATCCAGGAAGGTGGCAGCTGGGTGACACCCTCTGGCACTGCAACAGGGCACCATGTTTTCAGGGTGGCATGAGGCCCTAGGAACCTGAGTTTCCCTTGGAATGGGCCTGTGCGACAAGGATGTTGTAATAGCAGAAAAATAAACTAGTGGATCTTTAGTGATTACCAGGATCCCCAGCAGTTTGTACTGATAGGTGTGTGTGTACAAAAGTACTGTGAATATAAATATAATAGAAATATACACAAAATATGTTGAGATATATATATATATATAAATCAAATTATATCCAATCCACACATATAATCTTTTAGATACACACACATATATATTCTTATTATATAAATATTTATCAACAGTCTGTATAGGAGGCAATTGCACAGCACAAATTACTGAGTGGAGGGAAGGAAACAAGGGAAAATGGATTTATTGTGACATCCCAGTAGGTCTGATGTTATGAAAAGTGTCAAAGTAGCTCTCAGAGATGCTGTTAACCTTTTTGCACAGCTTTGTCTTTGCTGTTATTTTGCTCCAGAGACACTTCAAAACATAAGCAGGAATGTGATGGGGACCAGTAGCTTCATTTCTAGTCATGATGGGAGCAGGGACTTGAACACTGATCTCAGTGTAAGGGCAACAGTGGATACCAGAAGCCTTGGGAGGAAGGGGAGGTATAAGCAAAAGCATGCATGGAACCCCCAGGCCCAACCTACCATTAATCACAGGTGTGAAAACTGCCATGCCTTCAAAGTTTGGGTCAGTCACAGTTTTGTCCAGGATGAGCCCACCAATGCTGTTAAGAAAAGAACAGGAAATTAGGGTGGACTGATCTTTTCCCAGGGCAATTCCTACACTGTGAAAATAGCACACTGACATGGGTTACTGCATCTTCCTCATTGCCAGGGCTGGACTGTTTACCATGGACTCCTTTTACAGCTCAGTTTTCACCAACATAAAGCATTACAGATTTTCTTAATGGCATAATGAGTTCAGGAGGACTACCCTGCCCACCCCCAAGCAAAACTGGTAATAGCTAGGAAAGCTTTATCATCCTCCCACAAAGTTTTGTTACACTTCTATACTGGCTTTAGCAGTTTTTTAAAATTCTCCTCCAGATCTCAGGTGGTTGTGAAAGATGTAGCACAGGAGGAATGAACTACCTGGCTCTACATTTACCATTATTTTCTCTTATATTGTATTTTCTCAGCTGGATAAGAATGAGGTTGAAGCCTGACAACTCATGACAATCATCATCTGTGCTTTCAGTTTCCTGGCTTTCACCCATGTGGTGCCTGGATGTGCAAGTGAGACTTAGAATGATTTGCTTTTTCCAGTCCTTTGGGGGCTTCTTATCTGCTGTCTCGCAGCCTCTTGGAGAGTCACCAATGGCTGAGAAGCTGTGGGCAAATAGCCTTCTGCTGTCCCTCCCAGTGTCACCTCTGATGGCCTTTTAAGTGAGCCCAGGGTCTCTCTGCAGTGTGCATACAGGGCTGGGCTGGGAGCACTGCCTCCTTTACCTGCTGATGCTCATGGCAACAATAACTGGCTGCCACCCAGATTTCAGGACTTCGGCCAGGGAAGGACTTTGCTTGGCAATAGCAACCCAGAGAGGGATCATGACAATGAAGACAGCACAGATCAGAGGAGAAAGGTACTTCACATCTGGCAAGGAAAAGAAATCTTGAATTAAATACCCATAGCTTCACTGGTTGCCAAATTCGTATTGCACAAAGATAGGAAGAAAGGCAGCAGGACTCTTGCTCTAACTGAGATATGTTAGAAGAAAAATCACATGAAGCATGATAGTCCCCACAAAACCACCTCATTCCACCACAGAAATCCATAATTAATCCCTGAAATCACTGCTAGAGGATACTGTTTGAAAATCAGCAGGATTCAAAACAAGTTATATTTGAAGACGAACAACTCTCCAATTCCATCTCCAACTAAGAAAGACAAAATTTCTGGCTTCAGGGTACAAATCAAACAGCAAGGCAAAAGGGAAACTCCTGTGTGGAAGCTGTATCCCATTTAGGGCAGACACCTCACACCTTCACCTAAAACAGGAGGCAAGAAGTACTTTAGGAGGCAAGCTAGCAGAATTGCTGAGCAGCTGGTCTGCTCTATAGGAACAAATGTTCTCTGGCACATATAAGCCAGTTAAGATCTGGGGTTTCTTTTGTGCTAGCTTGCATGTGTTTCCATTAGGTGCTTTTTCCATTCAGCAGAGGCATAGCCTTGGAGCAGTCTTTGGAAGCAAAGAAATTAAAAAATAAGTAGATGTGCAGCACTGAAAGAAAATAAACATGACTCAGAAGCATGAGAAACACCTTCGAGCAATGGGGCTGATGCCAACCCTTTTGATACAAAAAATGCTTCTTCAAGAAAGCTCTCCATCTGGTCTCTGAGCTGGGGCCAAAGGCAGTGGGATGTAATGCCGACTTTGCAGGTAATCTGGGAGATGAAGCAGCTCCAAATGTGCATTTTTAAAAACACCACTGCCAGGGCCCTGGGCTACCTGGATGCGACAGCACTGATGTGATGGCATTCTTTGTGAATGAAAGGCTCTTACACAAAGAGGTGCAACTCTTCATGAGTGGCTTCAGTGGGCACTGAAATGCAACTCCTTCTGGGGAGTTAAGAGTTTTGTCAGTGCACTTTACCCCCTGGAGTCATCCAGGACAGGCGGGTTGTATGACAGACAAAGCTGCTGTACTGGGTCTCTTACCCACACCACATGTTGTTTTGAGCAATTAATTCCTTCTTAAATAATGCAGACACAGAGCACTGGAGCTGATCAAACCTTATCAAAGCCCACAGAAAGACTCCTGGTAGGATGAATGGTCTTCAGGCTCCACATTCCAGTTCTGCCACATTCTCTCACAGGCAGCCCATAACCAAACTCAAATCCTTTGGCACAGTTTGTATCTCCTTTATGCAGGACTGAGAAGGACCAGAGACAATTTAAAAAAAAAAAATTGAGATTCTTCTCTGGAAAGAGGATATTCTGCAGAAGGAGAAAGTGCTGGATCAGGTGGCACACAGTACTTCAAACTTTACAGACTCATGAGTATTTTTGAAGCATACATATGCATTTTGGTAGGACCCAGAAGTTTTTAGAGTGTGACCTGTACCTTATTACACACTGGGCAGGGAAATGGATTTGTTCAAGGACCATCAGCAGTGCCATCCTC
The DNA here is from genome assembly GCA_024734555.1 of Trochalopteron elliotii. Taxonomy (NCBI): domain Eukaryota; kingdom Metazoa; phylum Chordata; class Aves; order Passeriformes; family Leiothrichidae; genus Trochalopteron; species Trochalopteron elliotii. The sequence continues at coordinate 1,115,812 of JANPWX010000651.1, read as the reverse complement.
CTACCTGCTTCACTTCATGCTCCCAATGACTTGGTGTCTGTGTGCTGACTATTTTTCCATCTCAAGAGGCTCTTTAAACTACTCTGGCAACCCCAGAAATGCTCTCTGGTCACGGCCATAGAGGTTATCATGTTGTTGTGCCCTGTGCTTCCTGGGAGATATTATCTGAGGCATAGCAACTGAAAGACAGATTAGTTTTACAGAGGCAGGTGTGATGGCATAATGGAAAAATCCTATTAAAGAAAAAGCACCTCTGAAGCTCAAGGAGGGCTGGATGGAAGCGATTTATAGGCCTCTCCCTGCAGTGTGTGCTCCTTCACTCCCTCACTTGTGCTTGCACATGGAATGAGTTATGCAAACTGAGAACAGCTGCCTCACTGCTTCTGCTCAGTCTGAAGCAACATTTTGGGTTTCAAATGGTATTAGATTTGCTGGATCTTTTTATTTTCCCATTTAGCCTGTTCTAGCTTAGGCTCACAGTAAGTAGCCTAACACTTTAAAAGCAACAGACATGTATAACCAATATTTTGAGCTTCTGAGGGTTATCAGGTGCCCAAGTCTTTGGCAACCAGCAGCACAGCTAACCCCAGGCCACAACTCCTACTCAGAGTCCTGCAGGTACAAAACACTGCAGACTACTTCCTTCCACCTGAATATCTTGTTCATCCGTGACTCTCCATGTGAGAGGACACAAGAATATTTTCCTAGTGCCAAAACCCTGAAATTGCCCTGTGAAGAAGGACCTGCTATTGCCCATGCACAGCAAGTAGTTTTGCTTGGCTAGTGACAGATCGAGGAACAGAGTCAGTGTCACACATGTCAGCCTTCTGTTCCAAAGCCACACAATACATGTTGGTCATTTCTTTGACAAATCCCAGTTGTGTTTATTAAGTTCTGTCTTCCAGTTTGTTACTAAAAGAGAGCCTGGAAAAAGCCTCTTTGGTCATTTTTCTACCCCAGTGGCAAGACAGCCTCCATTCTGAAACATGCCAGAAATGCTGAGGCAGCCTGCAATAATTTCACCAGGATTTGTGAGCCCCCCTGCTGAGCTGCAATTCCCTGCTGAACACTGTACCTATGTATTTGAAGAGTGTACTGCTGATTCCTGCGAGGAGGGAAAGGGTTATCAAATCTCCAAGGCTTGCTGCTATGGGTGTGGCGACATTGTCTGGATTGATCCCAACTTTCCTGGCTCCAATGATCACACCAATCATCACCAGACCTAGAGAAGACACGGAGCAGGCATTAGAGAAAGCACTCTGCTGTGTTTTACCCCAGAACTGCTGTTCTGGTTCCCAGAGGGACATGGGGGTCTAAGAGAAGCAAGAAGCACAACAGCACCATGCAGCCAGAGATTAGACACCCCCAGGAGTTTGTCCTCTTGTTTTCACCAATCTGAAGTGCATGATTCTGTCCTTATAAACTGCATCAAGAGCCCAGAGGCACACAAGCAAATTCCAGGGATCAAAGGAGATACCAGCAGGCAGCCCAAATGTAGAAGCTCCCCTCCTGAGCAGCCTAATCTTTGCTGCCTTGAAGCAGGACAGGCACGAAGCACACTCATAGATAAGCACACAGAAGGCATGCAGCAGCCTCCTGGTGCCATCCCCTCCTCTGGATTCCATAGCACGAAGATATTTTCCATATTAGACTGAAATTTCTCAAAGTTTGAATCACCAAGGAGCAATGAGCTTCCTTACAGTAGCCTGCATTAGCCTTTCAGCCCAGCCATCAGACTGAGCCCCCATGTCCCAGAGTTTTTGGGGCTGCTTTAATTTGCACTTGGTGGACATTGATGCTGTGAGCAGCTCCAGAGTCAAGGGGTTATGGTGATGGCCCACATCTCTTCCTGTGCCCTCTGAGATGCACTTGGAATATTGAGTTGTTTTTCAGCCTTGCTGGGGAGAAGGGAAGTTTTTCTTGCCCAAGTAAGTTTAGGAGCACAAACCCCAAACCCTGACGAACATGTGGGAATCCCTCAGCTATCAGATCTCTCACAGGCCTGTGGAAGAAGCACCTGCCTGGCCAGGCTCCATTGCTAAGTAGCAAAGGCAGCCTTGAGACAAGACGTAAGAGAGCCCTTCGAAATCCTTCTGTGGCTGACAGGCTGCACCAAAGGAAGCCCAAGAAATGGTGATTCCCTTCCAGCTCACAATCTCTCTGTGCCTGTCTACACAGCCCCTCCAAAGTTGAGCATGCACAGGAGCATCAGTCCTACCCCAAGAAATGCCACACGTGCATCTTCCCTGATACAACATCCCTTATACAAAAACACCAACATGACATTTCCACAGCAGCCCTCCCAGACACCCACGCTCCCCTCCCCACAGCACAGCTCATGCTGCTTCCCTCCCTGGCCATAAAAACAGCAGCTTCCTGTCGTGCACACCCACACACAGCCTGCCTGTGACCGTGGCCAGGGAAAGAATTAATGTCAGCAGCAAACCTGAGACAGTACAGCAGCAAAGCCTCTCTGTACCACACCAAGCAGGGAGATTGTAGGGAAGAGTAATGAAAGCTGAGCTGCTGTTTTTTAACAACTGCCTCATCCCACGTTTTTCATCAAAGGCATCTACAATCACCCTTTGACTCCAGCTTCGGGATATGCACTTGTTCTAACTTGTCCCTTTCATTTAGAAACCTTGCTGTATCCTTTGTGCCAGCTCCTCTATTCAGGGTATCATGCTGCCCTCGTATGGCAGACCTACAAACTGGAGATCTTCAGGCCCAGCTCCTACTGTCCAGCCCATCACATTCCCCTGGAAGAGGAAGAGCCAGGGCAGAGGACTGCCTGGTTCCCAGCTCACAGCAGGCAAACTACAGGGCTGGCCACAACCCTGCTCAGGGTGTGGGGTGACCCAAGTCCATCTCAAGCATGGTCTGGATTTGTCTGCTAACAGACCCTCCATTCCCTGGGTGACATTATTTCACCCTCCCCTGGGAAAGGGCCAGTGTAGATGGCTCATGTGACACCCAAGAGACACAGAGTGGGAAGGTGTTTGTACACCCATGCAGATCATGGGGCATTTTTCATGTGTCAGGTGAAGGACATTTTGATTGCTGCCTGTGGATGCTGAGGGCCCAGTGAACAACAGATCACGGGGGAAGAGAAGCAGAGAGGATGAAAGCAGCAGACACAGTTCCCTGCATCCCTCCTGCCTCTGCCAGACCAGAGGGATGCCAGCAGGGCCTCCTTGGTGGAAGGGACAGTTCATTCCCCACCTGAGTGCTGCATGTTTGATCTGAGGAACCAGAACCACTCACCAAGGGAAAGTGCAGCTATGAAGGCCGTGGTCACACTGCTGGCACACAGCACAGCAGCCTGGCTCAGCTCCACAGAGCCCTTGGAGATGGCTCCCAGGATCACAGCAGCAACAGCAGCCAGAAGTCCCACCACAGTGGCCTGGACCTGGGGACCAAAGGACAGCTGGTGAGTACTCACCCACATCTGCTCCCAGGCAGCCCTGGCTCCACACGACAGCAGCACTGCCACACAGCTTGGAGGGCAAAGCCTGGCACAGATGCTGATTATTTGAGTATTTAAACAGCATCCCTGCAAGGCTCCTAGATCAAAACAGAAATCCTGACAAAGTTTGGAGAAAAACTCTGGGGGCCTGCAAAGGGCAGATAACACTTCAGCAAAGAACACTGAGTCCATTGGCAAAGGAATAGCCCTGGACAACACAAAAACGGGCTCCCCATCAGCACTGCACTCCTAGGAAGGCTGGAGCTGTGGAGGGAGATAAGGGAAAGCACACAGACACATGTTGTCAGCCCTGTGGTCTTGCCACATGCAAACTCTAGGCTGGTTCCTGGATTTTAACATGCAGAAGGAGCTACAAGAGGCAATTTCTCCCATCTCTCCCCTCCTGCCCAAGGCTGATTCCCAAACACTGCCTGTAAATGCCAGGCTTTATCCAGAGGCTGCTGTGAAACAGGGATTGTGCCATAGCTCCTGCTGCAAAAGGAGTTTTATTAGTTCAGTTTGTCCACAAAGGCAATGAATGTCTAGATGTGCTTTACAGCTAAACTACAAGCTCTGGGGCCACACAGAGCTGTATTGGAGGTCAAGTCCTGGCTCTGCTTGGCTGTGTTGAGGATACCTGCCTCAAATCACCAGCTTTGCATTCAGCACTGCTGGAACAGATGCTGCTGGTCTGCAGCACAGCAAGGGAAAAGGGACTTTTTAATCTCCCAGCTGAAGTGACTCACCTGGATAAGGGCTAAATTGCAGGTGGCCATTTTCCATTGCTTCTGGGCATCATCCATCTGTCCAGTGTTAGCCTAGGAGTCAAGAGAGATACCCTGAAAAGCTGTTTCTGTGGTACAGGTGGCTGCTGAAGGCAGTTTCACCTGGTCCCTGGTGGAAAGGGGCTGTCAGAGAGAGGAAAATGCAGGTCACCATCTCCCCTGCACTTTCTTCTTGACACTTTTCCACCAGCCCAGTGTCCTCAGGGGTATCAGAGGCTCACATTGGAGGTGCAGAGGTGTTGCAGGGCACCCAGCTAAAGGTGGAGTGGGCATATCCACCACAGCCCACACAAACGAAAACCTGAGCAAATGAAACCATTTTTCATCTTTTGCTCCCCCTAAATTTCTCTGGTAAGCTGCAACTTCTCCCGAGGCATAAAAAAAAAAAGGCCAAAGTAAACAGTATTGCTTAGGGAGATAGATCAAATACAGAGTAGCAAAAGTTGCTGCAGGTTCCAAGACGCCTGGGTCTGCTCCCCCCGAGGTAGGATTGCTGGGAAGCCCTCAAGGATCAATACCCACAGAAAAGCAATCCAGAACTGAAGCTGACAGCTGTGGAGTCCTGGCTTTGTCTCCTTCATGTGTCACAGGGCCCCAAATATCAGCAAGTGGCCACCCAGGGATTAATTCACCTTCAAAGTGCAGATGGAAATTCTCTGTTCCAGTTACAGAATGAGGACAAGCACATTATTTTAATGCTCACACCCCACTAGTTTCTAGTTAGCAGAAAAGGGCATCTCTCATACACAGTGTGATTACATAAATGAAGAATCTCCTGATGTTTCCTGCTAATCACCCCTTCCCAACACCCCCCACCAGCTTGTTAACACTCACAGCAGTGGACAGCCTGGATGCCAGTGTCATCTCCAGATTACCCTTCAGGCCAACCAAGGCAGGAACCAGGATAAACACTTCTGTGATTGTCCGAAACACATCCCAGTGCTGGAAGGAAACAAAGGCAATGACTTCAGTTTGTGATGCTGACCAGCCCAATGCTGTTGCACCCCAGGGCAGCAGGTTCTTGTCTCGCCACCTCCAGGCATCCTGTGCACCTAGGGGCAGATGCTGCCCTGATGCATTTTATGTTTTGCATTTTGGGAGTGAAGGAAGGAATTTTCAGCTTGCAGTATTCTTTCTCATCTCATGCATGACAAAGCACTACCCTAATAGGGAAGGATCTTTCTTTCTAGGGGCGACAGAAGATTTTGGAAACCCATGAATTAAAATCTGCCTTTAGCATCAGCCAAGAGCACCGTTAAACGTAATTAAGGTTCACGAGCCAAATGAAATAGACCATATTCTCCATCCTTTGCACTGACACTAGATACAGGAACCTCTATTGCTACCCAAATTCGTAAGAACAAAAACAAAGATCTGGAAAATGATCTCACAACAAGAAGTTCTGTCTGTCTTTTCTTACCAAACTTCTAGTCAAGCATCTAAGACTGGTGGTAGGAGGGAATGAGATTTTTGCATCTGTTCTCCACAGGCAGTTCCTAATCTTCCTGTTACTAAGTACATTCTCAGTGCAGCTGGAAAAAGGCTTTGAATTAAGATATCTCATAAGCCAAACTGCTGGGCCAATATCTTGACTGTTGTTACTCCTCTGAAGCTGAACTGTACAAAGCTGTTGAATCAGCTGCAACACCAGAGACAGTCTGAAAACATAAGAAACTTTGTTGACTGACATGTCTTCTCTAATTTTTGTACCATACAGTGCCTTGGAATAGAATTCATTCCTCCTCTGTGCATTCAAGGCTGTTGGCAAAGTCCTGCTGTAGCCAGAGAGGTTTAAACCAGGATGAAATCACAGAATGGGGCCACTGAGCATGAAGGAAAAAGTAACGAGCCCAACATCTAAGAGTGGAATACAAGGAAAACAGGGTGTCTGCAGTGAGTCAGATCAAAGTCCATCTAACCCATCCTTAACTCTGCCAATAATCCAATTCAGGTGTCTAAAACAAGAATCTACAAAAACGACAAGTAAATGCAATAATTCTCCTGTGTATTTCCAGGCTATGACTATCTGCCACAGGGTACTGAGCTGGTGGGGGTTTTCTGCACACTTACCAGTGTTGAAAGGCTTTCTCTTTCAGGTCCTCATCCAAACTCCCCCCTCCAACCCATGTGCCATCCTGTGGCAAAAATTTCCATAGTTTAGCTGCACATAGCGTGAAGGATCAATTTGTTCATTGTTCCCAACTTGCCACTGGCTAGTACCCATGGTGGCCCTGAATGCTGGCACGAGAGGACAAAACTAACAGCACAGCCCTACCCACCTTTTTCACATCCACTGGGATTCTATAAACCTGAATATCCAGGCAGTTGGACAGACACAACAAATGGTGACACATTCAGCTGCCAGCCTGTTAGGAAATATATACAGGGTGTAACAGCTCGGTGTTTTTCTCTGGCTGTGCCATGGGAAGCTGCAGGAAGCTGTGGGAAGGTGGTGGTGTCTGCCTCCTGGGAAGACCTCACAGCTTCCTTCTCAGTCAGGATGAATGAAACTGGGGCTGAGCCAGTCCTGAGCATGTGGTGCGAGGCAACAGAAGTGCAGAAAACAGGCAAAATGTTATTATCAATATAAAAAAGGCACTTTTCTTGCCAGTGGTGACCTGGATACAGGCACGTTTCAAAATGTTCAAGGTACATTACTGTTGCATAAACAACCAACAACACAAAAATTGTCCCCTTATTTGACACACTACAGGTTTGTTTAAATTTGTTAACATGGAACTTAAACACCTGAGAAAAGCTAGGGGTAGACATGTCTTTTAAAGATTCACATCCCCCTCTCTCCTCTCTCTTTAATTAAGAATAAAGATCCAAACATATCTCTGACACCTTCAAAAGAAAGAGAGAAAAAACAGACTTCATAGTCACAATGTAAAAACCCCCAATTATTTAAAGCACAGAGGCATGCAGAAATTCATACTTAAGACCTTGCATATTTTGCACATAAAAAGACATAAATAGAAAGCAACAGAAAACCTCAACTGTTTGTATTTTCTATGCATGCCACCTTTGGGAAATGTGACTTGGGTATATCTAGGTAAGCTCCAATCCTTGTGACATAATAGATTTTGTTCTGATGGTCTCAAGCCATCAGAACAGAAGTTTCAGCATATGAGGCATGATTTTCTGGGACTCTGCCTTACATATAATTACACCTGAAAGCTCTGAACAATTAATAACCACACAACTGTACTAATAAAAAAAGCTGACTTAATTGCCTCTATTTGAGTCTCATTAGTGACTCACTGAGAGCCTAAGGACAGATTCATAACGATTTATACCACAACAGCCAGGACTCCATTGTGTTAGTGACTGCAGAAATACAGAATAAACAGATGATGCCTGTGCCATCAACTTGCAGGACTGACAGCTGGAGGAGTGGCTGAGTGGGACAGTTTGGAGCCATGCAGGCAAGGATCAACCTGAATGAAGACACCTGGACAAAGCCTAGGAAATGTCTCTGCCCTTTGAGAAGAAAGCTGGCCTAGAAAGAACAAAAACATTCCATGCAGGATTGCAAACCCTCACAGGGGGACACAGAACCAGAAGGAGACTCTTTTCCACTTCACATCTTAGTAATGGAGTTTCAGCCCTAAAATTCAGCTCTGAAGAAGCCTGGTTAATCCCATGTTCTACCCATAGCAGCTGGATCTGCTTGTGGGGTCCCTCAGAGGAAGAGAGATTATCATGGATGCACTGAGCCAGTGCCCCCAGCCTCAGTGCAGCCCTGCTGGGGCTCCTCACACTGTCCTCACAGACCCAACCACATCCTGTTACCTCCCCAGGACATCCATCTCCTATGGCAGCAGCACAGAAGCCTCAGAGGTTTTCCATTGCTCTGAACAAGTCAACAGAAAGATCAAAATATCCTAGAGTACAAAATACAAGCCAATTCAAAACCCTTTTCAAAGCTAATCATCTCATGGGCTTTTGTCAACAAAGGACAGAGATATCTTATATCTGTGACTTTTATTTGGACTGTGTCCCACTCCAGTGGTGTGGAAAGGGAAAATGAAAGGGAAGCTTTCCTCCTAAATTCTCTGGTTTGAAATCTGATCATCCAGCCTCAATATGATTCTTCACCTTACTGTAAAAAAGTGGGCCAAACACTGGCAGGGTCCTGCAAGGTCTCCAGTAATGCCAGCCAGCCCAAAATCCAGATGGACCAGCAGGCCAAGGATCACTGGAGCAGAGGCAGAAATGTCCAGAAGGAAGAAAACCTGTGCCATGCTATCAGCCCTGCAGAGAGACTGCACCACCTGCACATGCAGGAAGAGAAAATGGCAAACATCTACTTCTTTGGGCATCCTTTTCCTATAGCATGGGAGACCCAGGTCTGAGCCTTAGAGTCAACTGGGCTAGATAAATCTGGTGATTTTTCTTTTGAACAGTAATATGTACAGTTCTTGGGTTTCATCCCAGAGCAGTCCATAAACTGCTCAAATCCTAAGAAGTTTAATAGGATACAAATGACCAATTTACATTTTGTTCTCTTTACAGCAATATGAGCCCTGCAAAAGACAGCGTGAGCTGGAGTCACAACACAGAACCAAGTTATTTCAAGATATTTTGTATGTAATAAAAGAAGGGCAGCAGGATTAAACTCAGTATTATCTATGCTCTAGGATACCATCCTTAAGCTTGCCCATATATCTCCCTGTCCAAGGCAGACACAGAGTTTCCTAAGAATGTTTTGCAGTCACTACAAATAGGGCAAAACATTCCTTAGCCAGAAGAACCACTAGAAAATGGGCAAATCACTCTCCTGGACTTGAAAAACCTGTAGTTTCAGTATGTGAGCCCTCATGACTGGCACTAGGAGTCTTATGGTACCTGGCCTCAAGCAAACAAACTTAGTGTCAAGTTTTAGTTGGACAGGACTGTGAGTTTTTAGCTCTCACACTTGCAGGAAGTTGAAAATAAACAGCTCAAAGGCACAAAAGAATATCCCAAAGCTTTAAAGGCTAAGATCTCTACATTGTCCCAGCTACTGATTTTGTTTCTAGCTGTGGGGTTGTTGATACCATGGCAGCTCACCTCACCAGCATCTCTCCTGTGCCAGTTGTGACTCTCAACACATAGATAAGAACTGGGCTCCCTCCTCTGGGAGCGGAACCCATGGACTGATGGTTTCTATTTCAACATAGTTCACCAAAATATATACTTCCTGTGGTTGTGCTTTACACCTGACCCCAATTCTAGGAGTCAAGTGAGCAAATACACAAACTAGATTGCACATAGTTATTTAAAGGACAGGCGCAATGTACGCAGACATGGCTTGTGTTTCCCATCAGTTTGGATACAGTTACATTTTTGAACACATCTCAGTTCCTAGCAAGTGAATTAATTTCTTCTCGACAAAGACCTATTCACTCCAAGGTACAGAGTGGGTATGTGCTACGTCTTTCTCCTTCTTTGAGACAAATGCTAACTATTAACATAACATCCTGGGTAGTTTGAGAACTTCTGTAATGCTGCAAGACAGGTCTGTGCCTAAGCACAGCACAAGGTGGAGATGACAAACACAGCACAGCAACAGCCTGTGCCACTCCAGTTAACCCTTCTTTGATATTCCTTGTGTTCCCTTTAGTTCGACTTCTCTGCCTTCTTTGTTTCTTCCAGTGCAAGAAAAAAACAAGCAAGGTATTGTCTTTCCAAACATTCAAGTATCCATATTTAGCTCCTCCTGTGGTATTAATGCCAGAGAATCCAATGTACTCCAGTGAGCTCAGAGTGCAGGATATATCCTTGGGAAACTCTGCCAGCCTTTTGGTTTGTAAATCCACTGGCATGAGATGCCCAAACTAGATCAAATTTTGCATTTCTGTTTGTGCCACTGGTACAAAGGAAAGACAGATGGGATAGATCCTGGTTGTGGCACAATGGTGTAAATGCAGCAGTACTCCCTGGCAGTCAGAGGAAGTTATTAGAAATTTACACCCTCCTCAGAAACTGCCCAAAAAGCACTCAGTTTGTAGGCAATACTAATCATTTAATGGTGGCATGCCTCTCATCACAGTATCTAAATGCTTTCTAGACCAAAGATTACATTAGTTTGCAAAGAACTTGCCTTTGAAGTAAAACAGGTAGTTAATAACAACCCTGACCTAGATCTCCTTATCAGCATTTTTTGAAGGAAAGAAATGATATCATGCAACAGGGGAATATGCTGCAGCCTGATCCAGTTGTTTCACAGGAGTCTTTACCAAAGTGTTTAGCTTGATAGAGAAAAGGGAGCACCCAGTCTAATGCGCCCAGTGCAGTGTTAGGCAGCCACCTGCAAACCAGTATCCCACATTACATGGAACCCAGCTACTGATCTAAAGGAGATGGATAGTGTCCCTCCAGCACAGAAAAAGCCTATAGCCATACTGCTGACTGGCTGCTAGGACCACAGTCATTAAAAACAAACAAGCATAAATACTCAAGGTCAGAGCCTTAGCCCACCCTCTCACTACAAGTTGCCTAATCACAGGTACCTACTTGAACAACATCCATCAAGATGCCAGCAGCTACCATTCCCAAGCCAGCCAGAAGGAATGGCACAAAAATCTGGGAGGCAATGGAGAATGAAGTCTCTGGGAGAAATCCACTGGCTGACCTGGTCAACTTGCAGGTGAAACCTCTCAGCTTCTTGCCGTGGAAGCACAGTTCCAGCTGTAACTGGGTGACCACCATGGTCACACACTGCTACCCCATGCTCGGCAGGAAAATGGAGGGAGATCAAGACATCACACAGATCCTCCTTGTAGCTCTCTCCAAAGTCAGAAGGAATGTTTTTCCTCAAACTACAGCAACGATGCCAAATTCCTTTAGTTTCTTCTCCTCCTAGGAGCACGTCCAGACGATTGCAGCAAGGGTATCCTCCAAAATTGGTTCAGCTGGGTTGAGCCCAGGTGGCAGCAAACTCGATGGGCACAATTTCTCTGATTTATATCCAGGGGGGAATTAAAAAAGAGAAGAGAAGATTGTAGAGATGCCTGTGGACGAACAGAAACTAGCCCACACCCCATTCAGCTCCCACCACTCCAGTAAAAACCAGTAAGACCTGCTCAGGCTACAGCACTGAAAGAGTGACAGGTCATACAAGAATCCCTCAGCGTGCTCAAACACACTGGTGTCCTTTCTCCTCGGGTTACACTTCTCGTCAGAGCGCGGCGCGCGTTTGATACGACGGTTTAATGTGTAAGCCTGCTGCAAACCAGCCCAGCTCCCTCGCTCCCACCACCAGCACTGCTGAACTTTCCTCACTGTCCCGAGGCCGAGGAGGTGGGGAGTTACCAACCACGATCCATTCTGCACTTCTCCAAGGTGAAGAAAGGTCAAGGAACGCAGGAGCCCATGTTTCTCTCAGCTGACAGTATTACGCAGGTCCCGTCCCCGGGCAGGTGACACAGCTGAGCTGGCTGGTGACACAAGATCTGCCCTGCTAGACCCCAGCCCCTCGTGGCCGCTCCATGGTCTCCGCGGGACACAGCAATCGGGCTATGCCAGCTGCACCTCTGAATGACTGGCTCTCAGGGGGGAAAAAAAGTCCAGAGAACCAGCCAATAAGCTTCAAAAGCGAACAGCCTTATCTGCTGTCATCACTTCAACTTTCTGCTAGTTTGCAAAGGCCAAGATAAGAGTCCTAGCCGGAGCTTATTTAAGGTAGCTCCATAATCTCTCTGCACGACAGGCAAGGGAGAGAAAGGGCATGCTGTGAGCTGGTCACCCTTCCTGTTCTAAAGTGAAACACGCTGCTCCTGCATGCTCCCGGGAAGGTACTGTCTTTGAGAGAGGGGGTCTCACCCCAGAGGCTTCATGCTTAAGCAGCTTATACAAGGTCAAAAATCAGAGCTGCACCATGGCTACATATGGCCAAAAAATTTGTATCCTGCTCTGTAAAGGCTTCAGTTCAAATTCAAGCATGTAGGGAAAAGAGTCATGGTATTATGCTTGGGCTCGTTTCTAATAATTAATTTGGGCAAACTAATTGAATCAGAGGGTCAAAAAGCTTGAAAAAACCACTATTTAGGATGGATCAAACCCTTCCCTCACATTCTCTGCAGAGAAAAATGCTAATGGCTTGTGGACTCTGTCCTTGTGACAGGGTCCCCAGCATTGCGGGGGAGTTGGAGAGAACATGACATGCTTGCAGCTAAATTGGGAACTGAAGAAGCTCTCGGTCATTTAGACAGTGTTTATTTGGTCTGAATTCACACAAACTGAGGTGACAGAGCAGATCTCCCTGCAAGCAAGGAGGGTGGAAAACAAATGCAAGCTACAGAGGCTCTGCCCTTTGCTGCTTTCTAGGCTGTTATTTTGGTACAGCCCCTAAAACCTTCTCCACTCCCAGCTGCCATGGTGTGTACTGTGTTTCCACCACCTAACAATGGTCCAGTTAGCTGAAAACTAACAGGAGAGTACATTTCAGCTAATCTAACTGGAAAAAAAGTCCCACAATATCTGGAAGAGTCAGGTTAATAAAAATCCTGTAATAACCACACATGACCCAACCTCTTTATACCAGCTGGAAAGAGAGAAATGACAGTATGAAGGCCCAGTACTGGTTAGTCATTCACAGAGGCTTCAAGGAAATAAAAGACAATTTCTGGACAAAAACATAGGTTTTCAACTTCTAATAATGTACCTACCTAGTCCCATATGACGTTGTATCAGCCAGCTGGATTGATGACAGGCAGAAACAATAATGTAAAGGAACTATCAATGAGTCTAAATGACTCAAATGACATTAAAAAACACAGCAGCAATACATCCTGTTCTAAAGTGTCAGCCTGACAGGGTTTATGAGTTGATCACACTCCATCTCCCTCCTTCTAAGCAAGCACCATAAAAAGCCCTCAACCGATAAATCAGTATGAAGAGAGGTAATTGGTTCAGGTGACCCATGTGTGTACACTGGGTCATTTTATTATGCATTTAAGGAGCCTCTGATAAAGAGCCACACCATATTTGTTGGCAGAGAGATGCATCACATTTTCCTGGCGAAGAAATACACCTTATTTGTCCAGAAAAGATACATCAGGTTTGAGAAGAAAAAGAGAATTGCTCAACAGTGGGAAAAAGATTGTAACTAGCTAGTGAAAAAACTAAAAAAAACCCCAACAGCTCATGGCCGTACCACTCAAGATGGCAAAATCTGGGGAGGTGCCCTGCTGCCCTTCTGTGCACACAGATATGCCCTAGCCTCATGTTGCCAGCAAGTCAACAAGTAGCACAGTCCTGGAGGAGCCAAAGCAGAAACAGCCTCCTTGGTGAGTCCTGACCCTGATCTAGATCCTCCATCCACTGGCACAGTACAAAAAACAGAACAGAAAGATGGCAAGTGTCTGAGAGCACAGCTTCATACCTACCTTGTCATCCCCGCAAAGAAGAGACAGAAGTGCCTGGGAATGCTCTCACAACGTGGCAGTGTTAGCAACAGGCAGCACTATTCCAACACCTTGGGCTCATGGGAGAACGATGCTCTTCAGGAGCTGCATGTCCCAGTTGCTCAAACACTGCCACTCCTAACTCTGTGAGCTCTCTGTTACATCAAGCAGTGTATTTTTGTTTCTAACCTTGCTCTTCTCCTCCCCACTTTAGGAAAGGGCAAAGAAGAGAACTTTTGTGAAGACATGGAAAGCAGGCAGATGGAAAGTGCCTGGGGCCCAGGGACTCTCAGGGATTCACTGCTGTCCCACAGAAACAACAGCAGCAGCCAGGCAAAGGCCAGGACTGGCTCAGGAAGGAAGGGCAGCAGCAAGTCCTTGATGAGATGTGCTCAGGCAATCCATGGTCATGCACAAACAGTCACTGTGCTAATTGCCAAAAGCCACGTTTCCTTGAGATGTTGCATGGGTTGCATGGGTTGATTTCCCATACCTTAAGCACTAATATGATGCTTTTAGTGAGCTCTTCATTTGCAAAAACAGAAAACAGACTTTTGCAATTTCAGAAGAGAATGAGGTTTGCGTCACATTCTGTTCATATTAGTGGCTCAGTTCCTCACAGGAAAAAAAAAATCCCAGGGAAGAAACATTGAAGGAAAAATCCTCCTCCAACATCATAAACCCATCTGCAATCCATTTCACACTTTAATAACTCACAGGAGGAAGAAACATACATTTAATGTCAGAGATCCATAGGAAAAGGCAGCTCTAAAAAGGCCAAAAAAATAAAAACAGAGGTGGCTGCTCAATGTTCAAGACTCTTGGGAATAATGTCTAAGGAGACAAAAAGTACTTTGACACTGGGTTCTGGATTTGCCTGGTGTTCTGTGATCTGACTAGACATTCTGCTGTGTATCAAGTACATGCTAAGGTCAGTTAAGGATACTGGATCACTCCTAAGCCTTTATAGCTCTTCTAGCTCAGGGAGATCAGCCCTGGGTTAATGACAAAGGAACACAGCTCCACATTTTTGAAAGTTGTCAATGTCAGCACAGTAGTTCCAGTGTCATTGTATCAGATAGGTCAGGGCAGTTTGACCTCAAAGCTAGTTAGTCAAATAACAAGGTTAACAAAAAGGCATGCTGTTAGAGTAACCCAGAGTGCAAGGGCATAGCAATTTATAATCTGGAAATTAACTGCATCTTTAAACTGTCTAATATTAGGTGCCGATCATTGCCTTAAAGGTCTGTATTGCTGCACCACAGAAGGAAAGGTCACATCCTGACCACCACAGAGTCAGAAATGGGATTTCAAGTCATCTGCTGTGAGGCCTTAGAAAAGGATGTGGTGCACAGGCAGGGCTGAGCTGTTGTATGAAGTGTTAGCAGTGCTGGGCTGGCTGACACCTTGTGCAAGGAAGCAGTGGGTGCAGGACTGTACAGAGCTCCATCTGTGAGTGATGTCCCCAGGGTCTCTGCTGCAGGAAAGCACTGTGCCACCCCAGACATGAGGCTGCCCTCACCCACCCTCTTCCCAGGACCAAGGGGACATCTCTGCACAGGACTGCACATTCCTAATCATCCTTCATGTACACTTCAGTACTGTGTTCTCTTTTTTATCCAGAGGAGGAAAGGCGCCAGAAAACCACCACATGTCTCTTGAGAGCTGCACAGTACATAATAGCTGACTTTAAGGGACAAGCTGGCATAGGAAACTGCTGCAAATCCTCCCTTACTATGCCATTCCCAGAGCAAATCCTCTGCCTGTGAAGAAAAGTCTCCCACTTATCCCGTATTAAATATGTCAGATGAGTTTCTTTCCCTTACCTGAACATAATCCAAAACCATGCCTGCCAAGACCATGCCAAGCCCAGCTAGGAGGTATGGCAGGAGCACTTGCAGACAAATTGAGATTGCTGACTCCTCCTGTGACTTTGCCATGGCCACTTTCTCCTCAGCCAACAGCTTCTGCTGTGCATGCAGAGAGACATCCTCTGCTTCCTGGCTGCCAAGTCGGCTCTCTCTGTGTTTACCCTTGCTCTTTCCTTTGTGCCTGGATCGCTCTCCATTCCTAGACCTGCCCTCTTTTCTCCTCTGCCGAACTTCCTCACCTTTCATGGTGGCTTTCTTGAATCACAGTTTTTCTGAAAAACAAAGTCAGAAACAATAAGATAACAAAAAGAAGTATTAGGTAGGTGAGAGACAGGAAATTCTTTGGCATTGTGTGCACTTAACCTGAAGGCAATCTACCACTTACTCCCCAAACCAAAGATACTCTGCTGGCCCAAATACTAGTACTTAGTTTACCTTCAACTTAGTATAGTGTCAAACCAATCTCCCTTTCTGTAGTTGCATCTCTTCCTAGGCCTGTGTTCACACTGCAGTACTTGCTGTGCATCCTGGCTGCTCCCCTGAGAAAGCCTAGAAGAAGGCAGAAGGTGCTGCACATGGCCTGAACTCTTGACCCACCAGCTTTCACACGGGGAATCACAAGAACTTATGAGCCCAGCAGAATCCAAACCTTTTCAGGACCTGACCCGTAGCCAAGAAATGGGAGCAGCTGACTTCCTTATATCCTAGCATCCCACAGTTCAGCAAAGGACTAGCATCCAGGTGTGTACTATGATTACTACCTAGCACAGCTGGCCACCACTCCTCAATAGCAAGACAATTCTTTGATCTTCATGCTAATCTGGTTACTTTTCCTTCCTTTTGTGCCTTAGTTGACACGCATGCACTACATGACTCATCTATCTACAGGGAAGTTGCCATGACCCCACAGCATCTTACAAGAAAAAATAAACACGCAGAATTCTAACCAGTAGCCCATTTGCTGCCATCAGATCTCATTTCTTGATGGAACTGTCACTCATACTGCCTGCCCCACTGCTGGCCCAGGCAGTGCCCCAAGTCTTTCACCCATCACCTCCTGCCAGTCCTCATCTGGACTAACCTCTGCCAGATGTTCTCTGACGCTCTCATTTTCAGGATGGACCCCTAACACGCCGAGGCCCTGCGCTACCCCAGGTATGACCAGCCCTCTTCTTGCCCCGGCATCTGGGGAGCGGAGGAAATCTGGAGGCTGGGAGGCCCCAATCACGGCTGGGCAGGGGAGGGAGGAAGACAAAGTCCCGCTCTGCGGGAGGAGGAACCGCGGCCCCGTCCCCGCGCGGCGCTTACCGGCTCCGTGCGCTGCCCGTGCCGGGGCTGTCCC
>JANPWX010000651.1:1082738-1098556 GCA_024734555.1 Trochalopteron elliotii | reverse complement strand
CACGGACGGCTCTCGCTCGGGGAACAGCCCCCGGGACGGCGGCACCCGGGGCCCGGAGCGCCGCCCGCTCTCCCCCCGCCCGTAGAGGATGGTAGGGAAAGGGTGACAGCTTCCAGCGTGGGCAGCGTAAACAGGAGGCTGCAATTAAGAGCTGCGGAAAGACGTTTCCTCTGTTTGGGTTCGTCGGAGTATTTTTTGTTGGGTTGGTTGGCGGGATTTTTTTTTCCTCCTCCTTTTGGCATTTGCGAGAGCTCGTGTTGCAAGCTTCCTGTGCAAAAGCCTGCCTCCACCGCCGGCAGAGCAAAACTCATGTTGACTTGGTTTTTCTCCCCCTCCCGTTCTGAATCAGCGTGTTAGAAATGTGATTACAGCATCCATCACGTTTAAGCACATAAATCTTATTAAGCACTGGAGTAACCATATTCATGCAAGTCTCCTGAATCATGCAGCTCAAATTTCCAGAACAATTGAGGATATTAAATCATACCTCAGTACCAGAGAAAACTTATATCCTGCTGAAGTCTCTCAGATGTCATGCTATGCTAAAAGGCTCTTAGAAATAAAATGGTGCCTCTGGCTCAAAGCAGGGCACACCAAAAGGAGTTGAAGGTTTTTGTAAGTGTCAGTAACGAAACCCTGCAGCTGCTGCGTGTCGAGGGTGCACGGTCACTGTTGAACGTCACTCTATAAGGGCAAGGCTTTAAATTTCAGCTCACTTGGTGTAATTTTACGTCTTTACTTTGCAACTGATGCTTCCCTGAGAGTGGTCAGAAGACAGCGTCTAGGTGTGAGAAATAAGAGGGGAAGGAACGCGGTTTTAAAAAGTAACAACGTTGCCAAGACAGTTTTAGACCTGTTAAGTGTATTCTCCTATCATTTTACCACTGAGCTTCAAAGAAAAATATCTACAGAGCAAGCACAAAGTCTCCCGGGGAACTTGATTGACAAGGACATTTTGGTAATTCTTCCAGCTCAAGAATGTAACTGTTCTACAAGGGATCTCACACCTGCAGCAGCCACAACAAGAGCTCCCAGCTCCCTGCCAGAGCTCACTCTGGGTGGAGCAGACCTGTGTGGCTCATGTGCCGTGACCTGATGTACCAGGCTGCAGTCCCTGGAGCATCCCCAGTGGGTGTATATTTGAGTAGGCTGCCTTTCAGCAGCGGCACAAAGCTGCTCTTTCTCGGAAGTGCAGCAACATTGTTTGGATGGATCCTGGCTTTGACGTAAGGGAACAGTGGCTGGACCTTGATTGCAAACAGAGCTCCAGAGACCCTTTAGATAGGACAGTTCAGCTGCTCCTTGCAGCCTGGGAAGTGGCTGATGGCACAGAGCTGATCAACCTCACGCTAAAATGTTTTATCTGCCCCCTAAGTTACAATTCACATGTGCTGCTTTCCTCTGCTCTCTCACAGATGTGTGGGTAGCACCAGCAGTTGCAAGGTGAGGACTCAATACACTCATTTCTATGTGTCCCCACAGTGCTTTTGAAGACTGTTTCTTTCAGCAGGGAGAAAAATAATTAAGATTGGTATTCCCTTGGTCACCTCCACGTTGCTTCACAACTGGACTTTCTTTCCAGCAATTATTCCCTCAGCCAAGAAGAGTGGAATTTTACAGCTTTCTTCGGTATTCTGTCTGAAGATTTGGTGGGTTTTTTCCTTCCCAGTTTTCTCCTATAAAATAGCATTTCTCAGGTGACTAGGGAGCACTGGAGACATTTCTCAAATATAAATCTTGATTTATGACTTCAGTTAGCCCTGGTCACAGACTTAGCTGGACTGCTGGGCCATGCAAGCTCACATGCCACCACTGGGGCTGTGTTGAGGCTGCTGGAGACTGCTGCATGGCTCATCAGGCTGCATTCCCATCACGGGACATGCCTCTGGATAACCCACCCGCTGCAGCTCAGGGATGCATGAAGGAATATGCAGTCTCCAGGCTTTTTCCTCTGTGAAACAGTGTTAGCTAGCATTGCTTAAAAGAATTATTTGGAGATATGTGCATAGACAGAAACAGGCAATGCAAAACTGATACATGGTCAATACTTTTTACATTATAAATCTGAGGGTTTAGAGGCAGCAAACAGCAGGAACTTCCTGGAGCTGGTAAAGGGGGAGAAGAAGAGATCTCTTCTCTTTTGTGTTCGTTTATGTAATATTTGAAGGAAAGTGAGCTTTATTGTCTGCTAGGCCAGCCCAAATAATTTCTAGAGAGTTGTGTAATTTTGTTCTAATCTCCACCTCCTTCTCCTGATGCAAAGTTCTGGGAAGTCCAGATGTTTTGTGTGCATCAGTGGTATTAAGAAAAATTAAAAATGCCATCTCCTACCTTCTTTTTCTCATCACCTCCCCTTGTTATAGGCACTCACCACTCAGTTGCCATTGCCCTTGGGGCAGTTGTTAAGCCAGGCTACAATCACAAACTTTCCCTGAGGTTTCCTGTATGGAAACAACCCAGCAGAGAAGAGCAGAAGTGTTGTGAAGATCTGGTGTTTGTAGTGGGACACTTCTGTGTTGAGTTGCAGCACAGCAGTCCTTTGTCAAATTATTCTTTAGAGGAATAAATCCCCACTCTTCCCCAGCACTCTGTTGAAAACTCTCTGTGCAGGTTCTGCCACTTACTAGAGTCCCAAGGGTGGTATTTATGTTTCTTTCTATTGTTTGAGGCCTTTCCACTCTCCATCTGCCATTAGATGGCAGCAACTGAATGTGAATGAGGCTCTGCAAGTCCTATTTATCCTGTGGCTTGAGCAGGGATTTCAAGCTTTTCGCTTCTAGGTCAATGGTTCAAATCTGGCCCAGGTCGGGAGGGGCCAGAGATCTTTATAATCCGACAGCTGCTGAGCATCCTCTGTGAGAGCAGTGTGTGCATTTCTGCTTCTGATCTTGTGGACTAGTGCCCTTCTCATCACTGGCACTAATTGGCACCAGTGCTTGACACACCAACAAAGAGACGGAAGATGCTCCAAGGAGACTGAATTCTGCTCCCTGAACTCCACATGATGGGACAAAGGGGAGCACTCATGCCTGTGCACAAGCCTGCCCTTGGTAATGATGCCAGAAAAATGTGCTGGCCCCATTCCTCCTCTAAGCGAGGAACTGCCCAAGATTATCTCATTCCAGACAGGAGGGTGACAGTTGGGGTCTTTCAGCAGATAAAATTAATTTGTTATTAATTTGAGATATGATGTTGGGATAGAGTAGTGATGGCGCAATGAAATCCTGTCAAATATGTTGTAATACCTATGTTATTTACAGCCTCTATAACTGTGGGGACAAACTCCATCCAGAACTGCCTTACAAGGTGACCTAATTTGGAAAAGAAAGCAGATGCAGAATTTTCTCACATTAGAGGACACCTCACTGTGACTTCTTCCCTTACAAATTTAAAGCCCTGTGAAGGACTGGAGCAAGTGATACTCTCCAGAGAAACCCATGAGATAAGAACTGAGCCTAGCAAGCATGTGATTGTGATACAGTTCAAGCCCATGTGTGTATCACTCAGCCTGTTCTATAAAGATTTGAGAAGCATGTCACTACATAAGTCCCTCTGGGCAGCTGGGCTCCCTTCCAACACACAGATTTCCCTTGCTGCTAATGAATCAGCCTCTTTTGCTAACTTACCTCCAAAGTTCATTTACTTGGAAACCAAGGGAGCTTAGGGAACAGGGTTCTCTCCGTGCATAACAATGACCTATTTTAGATACTTCTCCTCACGAGGTCACAGAGAAGGGGCAGCAAAAGAGTGCCTCTATCCAAAAGGCATTTGCTGGAATCAGTCCTAAACAATGCCAGCCATTTCCATTTTGAGACCTGACATTTCATGGTGCCAGTGCCACCACACATCAGAAAATGCTGGTGTGAGCCAGGGATGGGATCCAGCTGCCTCATTCCAAGGACACTAACCCAAGCCTGCTGCATACGTGAGTATTATTCTCCAAACAGCCCCTTCCCACGGAAACTGGTAACCCAGAATGGAAATGCTTCACAGCACTCCCAGAGCAGGATGGCAGATAGGGCCAAGGGCATGTTTCACACATCTGGGTGTGTTTACATCACTGGGTTCTCTCAAGTACCATGAGCAATACAGTAAGGAAAACACAGAAATGCATTAGGGAATCTGTCCTTCCTCACCAAGCTCTAAGATGCTCCCCATGATGAATTAGCAGCACAGCTTACAGGACTGCAGGAAAGAGGCATCTGGTAGCCCCACAGGAAATGCTTAGAAACAGGAAATGTTTCATGTGCCATTTTGCCTCTGAGATGTGGGCTACTGCCCAAGCTTGGGAAGAATTCAAGCACTTTGTGATTTTCCCACAGTTAGTGCCCTGAAGCAAAATGGGAGGAACAAACAGATTATAATGTATTGATTTTGTATTTTATTTAACCCAAACCCCACCAATCTGATTACAAGACTGAGATCCCAGATTGGAACTCAGTGGTTTCAGCCCATCTATTGTTGATATCCTGCAAGACAAGAGGATCATTGTCTTGTGTGACTCAAAGTACACAACATATATGTAGATTAGCTGCTGGTTGAACTGGAGCATTTCTGTTAGAAATTCTGTTAGAATGTCTTTATGAGGCTATTTGACCCATTTTGGCTTTCAGCCCCTGAATGCAGTTACATTTTTATGACTGTATAAACTCATTTCCAAGCTGCCCTTTCCCTTCTTGTCATTCTCCTTAAGTCCCTCACATTAGGACAAGCAGATTAGCTTCTGCTTACTCATGTGGGTCTCCCCAAAACTTCCCCACTTAACTAAGTTTCCAAATAATGTGCAAAACAACAGGGCCCAGTATTGGCCAGTAGTGCTGAATCCAGAGAGAACCAAACTATCTGCACCTGCAGCAGACTTTGTTAAACCAGTGACCACTTTAGCCCTGCTAGACCTTTAAAGACTGGCCCATGAATTTTCATAACTAAAGTGCTGGTTGTTTGCCTGTGCAACAGGAGACTGTCAGTATGCTACAGTGTCACTTCAGCCCATCAATAATAGATCTCTGCCTGTAACCCATCAGCCAAACTGGATTAATTTGAAGGGACCCATTTTTCCTAAATAAATGTTCACTGGTGTTAATTACCCAGTTATTTTCATTCATGAGTCACCTCTGAGCTCTTCCATTATTTTGACTAATAACACTGTCACAAGCAGTGACACACAGCACAGCTTTTTTTCCATTCTCCTGGAACATACCTGTACTTTGCTGCCCCTGCAGGGTACATTTCTCATCACTACTGACAGCTCAGGCTACTGAGTAAGAGGGAGAGAAAAAAAAAACCAAATCAGTGTTTTCACAGAATCAGAGAATGGTGTGAGTTGGAAGGAATCATTAAGATCATCTACTTCCAAGCCCCTTGCCATGGGCAGAGTTTTTTTCTTGTCACTCATAGGTAGTTACTCAGTCTGCTTCATCTCTCAAGTTTACTCATGGCAACATCAAATATGCTCTATTCAGTTAAAGCTATTTTTAGTATTAAAAAGGAAGTCATCTTCCTGACCACTGAAAATTCACGAAGATATCATGATGAATAGTTATTCTTATTCATCTCAGCATGTTTAATTTAGCATAACTGCACCTTTGCTAAGAAACAAGATGGCTGTATTTATGCTAAGCACTACAATTAGCTCCCTGTAGTTCACACCAGAGTATGAGGTAAAAGCTGTACTCAGTATTTCTCAGTTTCTCAGTCTGCAGTGATCACTTCACGTTGCAGAACCATTCAAGGAATACTTACACTTGCAGTGCCCTGGTAGAGGACACAGCCTCATAATAGGTTTTTTGGGTGCTTGAGTATGATGGAGGTGGCAGTAGGAAATCTTTCTGCTGGGATGTAGCAGCTCCAAATGTAGGTAACAAGAACATAATTTCTTCCATTCAGTTCTGCCTGGAACTGATACCTTAAAGTAAGTCAGTGATCCTTCTACTCATGTTTTTATAGCTCTTAAAATAAACCATCTTCCAAAACCACTCAGTTTTGCAGAAACTTGGATACTGTCAAATATATTTGAAGCTGTGTCACTGCCCCCAAGGAAGATGAACAAAGCAACTTTTCCCTACAGATAAATGCCTCTTGCTTAAGAGGAATTAAATATAGACAGTTATTCCTTAGGGCACAGCTGTACTGAAATTGATTTTATTAACTGACTTTAAAATGATAATTTTGAAATGTTGTTCTGGTTTGTCAGGATATTTCCTCAGGAAATGGTTTCATACTTACCTTTTGCTGATCTGTATTATGATTTGTTGCTTTTGATTTCTTAGCCATTTGCTGCTGCAAATAGCAACAAACTTTCCTCTCTGAACTCTTTCCAGAAAAGCTGAAGTTTTCTTGAGAAAGGATCTGGGAAGTCTAAACAATATTGTTTAGCAAAACAAAATATGCACTGAAAGTGTCCCAAAGATCACCATAAGAAATGGCCTCAAGCTTGGCAGTCTTAGCAGAAAACTCAGGGCGTAAAGAGGACTATGAAGTCTGAGCCTGGACACATTCATTCCCAAAAATAGGCTTTTAAAAAGCATAGTTATAGCCACAGGCTTTCACGAGACCTTTTCAAAGGAGTTGTCTGACAAGGCAGGTGCATTTTGTGTACCTTGTCTCAAGAATTGCCAAATGAATATGTAAACTGCACATAGTTATTATGCAAATGTATTTTAATCCTCAGACATCTCGATACAAAACTCTCATAAGACAACGTTTAGACCTTTTGGAAACCATGGGAGGCACCAAGGTCAGTGCACACACCTCTGACAACACCCTCAGACTGTGCACTTTACTCAGCCAGCCCTTAGTCACCTGGGGGACCAGTGTCCTGCCACTGCCATGGAACAGACACACGCAAATGTCACAGATCACCTTCCAAGAGCAGAATCTGCTTGTGGGTTGGGTGCCAGGGAAGACATTTTAGCAGCACGAAAATAACAGAGTCATATTTCCTCCAAAGATCCTTGAGCAATTTACGAGCTTCCTCAAGATTTGTTAAGTAGTATTCTGAAAAGTTGATAAATGTTACATAAATGTCCTGATGCTGCTTTTTATTAGGCCCAAAAAGGCAGATTATGGAACCATACTCAGTCCACTTTAAAGTACAAATACTGAGGGTTTTCTCCCCCATCAGTGACTATGCACTCACATGGTGCTTTCGCAGCTGTAGGCCTGCGCACCTGCAAATTCTTGCTCATGATATTATTTCTTTGTGCAAGTCCTAATCTTCCAAACTCCCCTCACTGAAAACCAACAGCAACAACTTTTACAGCACTTTCAGTTCTATTTTAGTCTTGACTTTTCTCCTTTTTCTCCCACACACCAAGCAAAGCACCCAGTTTCTTTTCCCCATCAATGTGCTCTCCACAGGCAGGAGAAAGGGATGTTGCTCATCCTTAGCCACTGCAGCCCTGTTCAGAGCATGTCACCCACAGCCAGAGAGAAATGAGGGGGAAAACTTGTGTCCCTGCTCTGCAGCTGGGCTGCAGCGTGTCAGCCTGGTCATGTATTTAGTAGGTTTGCAGCTGCCTGTTACTCAGCTCCACAACAGAGGCTGATCAGGCTCACTGGGGCTGTGCCAGGCTCTCCTAAAAAAAAAAAAAAAAGGGAAAAGGTATTTATTTATAACTGGCTTGTGAGCTGGAAAAGTGGTTTCTATATTTAATAGAAAGTGTTACCAGCAGATTAACCCTGGTAGTATTAGGTTTGGGGACTTGTTTGGTTCAGTTTGAGCATTAGCTACTATACTTATCATATTTCCAGGTCCAATCCTCCACAGAGTGGAGTCCCATAGCATAATTGTTTACTGCTTAGAGAGGGGATAGTTTATTCTCAACCTGTCAGAAGATCCAGACTTAGAATTGTATAGTCAAGTGGAAAGGAAGATAACAATTTTAAAGGTTTTGCTGAATTCTTATTTTGTATTTGAAAAAGAGAATTGGTATTTGAATACACTTGATGCTTTGTGCTGCAGCCCCTGGTACTACCTGAGCCCCTGTCCTATGATCCTGTAGTAAGATTACTTCTGCCTTTTGAGGCCAAATTCAAGGGTATGTTCTCACCTAAACAGCAAGTTTAGAAACACTGCCTAAGATCTTCTGGGGGGATGGCCCTTCAAAGTAAGTCTGAGCATGTATTTCTCAGTAGCTCCATGCAGTGAGCCAATGCAGTAGCTGCAGTGCCCATGTGCAGAATGCAGCTGGGTGCAGGCAGACAGTGCCCTCACAGATGCTTCTGGAGCTGCCCTGCCAACACCTCACAGGTCTCTGCAATCAGTCTCCTGCCACCATAGCACAAAGACAAAAGACACTGTGAGAGAAAAGCTATCAAACATGAGTGCAAACCGAAGGAAAAAAGTTCCTTATTCAGACAGTCTCTGAGTTCCAGCCTGGATAGATTACATCCTTCAAATTAGCATCACCATTTCTTCTTCAAAGGTATGCAGTGCATGATCCCTCTACCCTGCTGTGAACTGTTGTGCCAGGCTGTGAAAAAAGCACTGCTGTAACATTCAGTCCCAGACATGGGTACATTCCAGGAGCAGGCGACACTGTTCCTGTGTGTTTCCTTCTACCCTGTCCAGCTGAGCTTGTTTTGAAACTGACTTTCTATTTGTGAGAGACTTTGGGGATACTTGGCTAAAACATACATAGATCTCCCTTTCCAACTTAGGCTGCATTTCTCTCATGATGCATTAAGGAAACTGAGACACAAGGAGCTCTCATTAACTCACACAAAGCTATGGACATATCTGTAGACTCCAAGTAGAAAAAAGCTCTGCAACCTCCAGATTGTATCACTTTTTTCATTATTTTCTAACCTCTTGTTCTCCAGTCTCATCTCCCTAATAATGAGGAACATCTTTCCAGACTCAAACTCTAATCTGAAGTGTTCATATACCCCACCATGCAAAGACATCTCATCCTGATATGGCAAGCCCAGACACTCTGTGAAAATAGCTTAGAATTCTGATTGCATGCAAGTGTGTCTATATGTAACATGACAACACCAGAGACAAACATAATTCTAGAAAATCTTGGTTTTTTCCTTTCATTTGCAGCCTAGACAAAGGGAAGAGGGTGCATGTTGTTGTTTGTATGCCACCACTCATTTGGTGCAGGAAAATTCTCAGTTCCCAAATGCAAGAAGTGCATTCAGGTCAGAGAGGGGCCTGCAACCCATGGGTGTACAACCCATGTGCTGCCTCCAAGTCTCATACCAGCATGCTGAGAGTAGCCATCACATGCCTTGGCTTTTCAAGAACCTGTGCCTACAATATTACTCAATCCTTCACACACCACTGGCCATAGGGAGAGCCATTGCTTGCCTGTATCAGCAGTGAGAGGTTTATATTAAATGCAGAGCCCTTCTGGTCCAGAAACAACGAGCAGCCGTAGCACATGATATATGCTAAGTAGCTCTTCAATCTGTTTACCAAAAGCTTTGATATGCTTCTGAAGGATATTGGCAGTGCTGGGCACACAGCACAGCACAGCTGTCAAAAAAGCAGCTTTGGAGGAGGCAAAGCAAAACTTACATTTGAATGTGCTGCTACTTTGAGCAAAATTTTAGTCTCTTGTGTCTCAGTCTTCTCATGGATACTACCAGCATAACTGCAGTTAACAACTGAGCACGGTCTGTGGTAAAGCTTTCTTAAACATTTGGGTGATGAAAGCTGCCGACAATATTTATGGATTTTCATTCCATTAGCAGTTAGCTTCTGCCACAAATACGACCCAAAGCAGCTTTGATATCTTAAGACGAGATCTATTTATGTATCTGTGTGCTAAGCAAAAAAACCCAGAGTCCTTGAAATGACAGACAAACAGGTTTCTCTGTGTGGAGAGCCAAGCTGCTAAGGAGAAACAATCTGCTGAGCAACCATGTGTTTAATGTTCTCCTGTGCCTCAAGAGACAGACACTGGTGAATGGACACTGCCCTGCCCTGTCTGGAAGCTCTGACCTGGCAGCAAAGTGGTTTGGAGTAATGGGAGCCATAATAAATATGTGAGCCCTGAGCTTTCCATATTTGTGGGGTGTGTGGAGCCTGTGGCAGCACTGTCAGTAGTACATTACATCTCATGACCTGCTCTGTAATAATAAGACTGAAAGTACAGTGACATTAAGACCAGGGGCAAAGGCTTTGCAGTGTGCACTCCAGGATGAAGGTAATAATTTAATGAGCTTTTGAAGAATTTACACCCTTCCAGAAAACTCTGCCTGGGAATGAGCTTTAAAACAACTTCCTTCCCATCTTTAACACCAAGAGACTATCACTCTAACTGAACAAATACCACATCAGAAGTACCAGAGAAGTACAGTACAACAGAAGTACCAGTCGTGTACAGGTGCAAAAAGAATCTTGCTGAAGCTCTCCTTCCTTTTCAAATTGCTATATAATCAAATATACCTCATTAACTTGAACTGGAAGAGCCCTCAAAGTCACTTGCAGTTTTTCCAAGCGAAGTGACTAAAAAAAGGTAAATGTTCCAAATTTCCACAAACAGAGCACTTCCTAAAACATCTCTTTAACACTATAGACTATAGTCACTATAGTCACTATCTTCTCTCTGTCAGAATCTAGTTACATCTGCAGATGTACTGCAACCTCCCTTCTCCTCCCTTGTCCACTTAAACATCCTTAGAGATTTTTTGCTTTATTTCATTGTTCATTAATACATTAGTTTAATTACCTCTGTTGAAATGCTAACAAGCACACAGAAAGACATGGTAAATTGGGTTTCAGCTTAGGAAGAGGTTTCAGACTGCAGAGATAATGAAACATTAGGCCAGCATGCCTCCAATAATTGTGATCTTTACAGGCATAAACATCTATACACAGGTAGCTGCAGCAGAGGATAGATGAGAAGGCTTTTAATGTTGCCTTCCCACTTCACAGTTTGTTAATTAGATGATAAACATCAACTGCCCACTTTCTGAAAGTAATGAAGTATAAGCAAGTAGAGGTACATCCTGTGGTATTTTATAAATTGCAGTTAAATGTGTCTCTCATTCTCAGACACACAATTGAGTTGCTCTGGTTTACTGAGCTACTGCACGTCAGCTGAGCTACATAAATCTTTGCTTTTCATAGATAAGGGGGGAAATGCAAGCTGTGAGCACTGTTAACCCAGATGAGTAATGCCTAAAGCCCCTGACTGCATGTCAAAATTGAAACAGGCTGGATCATACCCATTAAACATTAGGAAGGCTGGAGAGCCAGGGAGCAAATCATCAACTCCATCTTAAACACTTCTCTTCAGATGGGACCCAGTAAAAGTGCTCATTGTTCTCTGCTGGCTACAGAAGGAATCTGCCTTAAACACTGAATTTTAAAGTAAACAGACAACATGAGTCTTGGAAGAAATCTTCAGCACTAAACAAAGCCTAGTGAGCACTGCCCATCTTTCTGCTTGTACATGGATGTGCTGGTTTTGGTTAAACAAGGACAAGGAGGAAGGCTTTTTTTTCAGACTGCAGTGAACACAAGATCCAAGTGGCTTCAGAGTTCATGCCTTCGGACTGAGGTGCATTTCTTCTCATCCGGCTAACTACTCTTTTGGCAGAACTGCTTATCTCAGCCCTGCAGCTATGCAGGGAGGTTTGCATACACAGGAACACTGTGAGAGCCTCTCAAGGGAAACCTGCCCAGCATTTTCCCACATTACAGCCTTAATCCTCAAAGTTCACACTAAGTCCCTCAGTTCACTGCGTCTGTTGCACATGGCAATGGATTCTGTGCAAGGAGACACTGAAATATGAGTGTTTAGCATTCCTTTTCTGATGTTGACAATGTGATCCTTTTAGAGCAAAGAAAAAGTAAAGCCCATGATGAGATATACTGATATGGCTTGGTAGAGTTTCCCATAGTAAAGTATAGATCACTTACTCTTCCTTGTCACACAACCTGCCAGTATCTGCTCAATATTCTGCCCTGTCCCAGGCAGCAGAAAGTTCACTGTCTACCTCGGTCTACTGACAATGCATCCTTTCCACAAGTAGTACAGACACTTCCATAACGTGTTCATTTTTCAGGGTGTTACTTCTCCTTTACCTGTGCCCCAAAAAATTAATCCTCAAGCTCAAAACTCATCAGAAGATTAAAGCCTTTGGAAATGGAGAGCAAGGTTGGAAAGGAGCAGACTAATGTGGTTCAGTGTTGCAGAGAGCAGGCTGGATGTCAGAGCCCTGCGCTGTGGTCACAGCCAGCATTGTCACACGGCAGGCACACACTGAGCATTGTCACACGGCAGGCACAGCATACCCCAGGGCAGCAGCTGCTCCACAGCTGGTGCAGGGCTGGCTCTGGCTCCCTACACTCCCAAGCACAGCCACTCAGTGTGTTTTGGCACTGCGTGCAGCTGACAGTCACCCAAGTTTGGCCACAGTGCAAATGCAAAAGGAACAGAGGTGGTTGCAAGAAGCAGCTCTTTTTTCTTTCCACCTCCAATCTCTGTGTATTGACATACAGAATAAAATCATCACCTTAATGCAAGGCAGTTCTTCAGACAGAGAAATATGACCTGTCCCTAGGCAGGACAATGTTGCCAGATTAGATTGACTACAACCAGCTATAGACAACACTGGTTCTGGCAGAGGTCCTCATAACACATCCCCATTAAGGACTTCCACCCCCACCCCAATAATTTCCCAGTGAGTGAAAGCCTGCTGTCAAAGAGACATTAATAGCTAAAGGGATAAATGTACTTCAGAGCATTAAATTCATTACATGCTTCCAAAAATGATGGGCTAACCTGCTAAACCATTTGCAGTGAGAACATCCAATAATGAAGTTGTCTATCCCACAGGGGTGGAAGATGGGGCACAAGATCATAACATTTTCCCAAATGGCTGAGAACAAGACACTTAACATTTTTAATAAGCTTCTACCTAAGTCCTTGGGAGAGGGTACAAACTGAGGAACACTGACATATCCAGTTTAAGGTATGATCAAGTTGTAAATACAATCCTAGCTTGAAATTCACAAGCCAGCACTCCTGCCTCCAAATCTAGCCACTGGGAAAAACCCCACTGATTCAAGTGAGGCCAGAGACTGACCCCAAGTTAGTCACAGCTAGGGTTTTCTCCCATGATAAAGATTTGCTAAACTTGGAACTCAGTTGTGGGTCAGCTTCCTAACACCACCCATGTTTGGGGTGGCTGGAGCTGGAGTTTCAGTTCTGGCCCTTGTCCATGGAACTGAAAGCCAGAATTATGATAATGACAACAAAAATATTCAACACTTCATCCTCAAAGGGTGGGGCGGCAGTTCAGTCAGTGCTTAGCTAATCAATGGCACAATATGAACCATGCCATCAATTATTCATAAAACATTTTTGCAAGCTACATATGAAAATATCCTGTGGGGTTGATAGGTATATTTACATTTATTTTTCTCTAGAGTTTCCCCTATTTCTAGATTCCTCAAACCATAATAGCAGCAATAAATTTTTGAAGGGTGTTGTTATGCTCTAGAGGCAAGCTGGAGCAGAGGTGTGAATGGATACTCCTAAAGTGATCACTTTTTACTTTGCACGTGGCTTTCAGAGCTGTTCCTGTGTGTCTTTTTACCCTCCTGCTGAGGGTTTGGCTGGAAACATCCTCATCAGCTGCACTGCCTCCTTGATTGTTGGAGGCATTTCCTTGGTGACCAGAAAGTGGCACAGAGGAGTAATTGAATGTGAACTCTTTAAAGGGCTGGCACAATCCCAGTAAATGAGTGATCAAAAAAGCCACTCTTCTGAGCAGCCTGAGAGGAAGGAGCATTTTGCAAAGCAACCAGACTGGGAACAGAGGCTCAGGTTTTTTAAGATGGAAATGTCTTGTCCAGACGATCAAAGTAGGTGCACAAAGAAGTACAGAATAAGTGTCTCAGAGTGCAAGAGATGCCTGGAGAAGATGCTTCCTTTCCTTCTTGGCTCAGGAAGGGGAAATTTGCTCTACCCACATCACACTATTTTTATGAAGGAGCTGATCTTGCTATGTGCACAAGAGCTTTGGCTTTCACACTCATCAGTGACTGGAGATTACCCAGTATTTTGCAGGAACACATTCCATAGCAGGGTCAGGCTCTAAAGTTTTTGATGTCCAATCATTTCTTTGCTGTTAAACATGTCACATACCTGTTTAAAAAAGGATCAAGCTCACTCCAGGGCACAACACCCTTGGGATTTTTCTCTGTGCAGAGAGCTGTGCTGTGTGTTTACTCTTCAGTGCACTCCTGTGGATCACATACACACTGTGGGCTGGAAAAACCTCACAATGTTCCTTGTACTGTCTTCAGCTCAAGACCAACAGGCTCTTTTACTTCTATCAGAGCCCAGTTTAGATAACTTGAAATAATCTCCTGAATCTCAGCAAAATCTGGCTTCATCAATCTCATTTCCTTCCTTTCTATAGGCAGTTTGCATTGATTTCTTGACCTATAGTCAATCCATAGCAATCTCCTTCCTGAAACTCTGTTGGTTTTTCTTTGAATTTCTCCTCCTGGAAGGGTGCAGTATTAAATGATCATGTTGTGGTTGCCCCCTCAGCACTTTGGCTGGGGGCAGAGGGATGTCATGGCTTCATGGCAATTGCTACAATCAGGAAGATTTTCCAGCATTTTAAATTATTACCCTTCTTCCAAAATGTATCTTCATAGCTCCCATATAAATAGAGGACTTGCTCCAGGAATTTTTGGATATGATTGTTTGGCCTATGTCATGGAGGTCAGAGGATTTGTTCATAATGGTCCTTTCTGGCCCTAACATCTATAAATACATGAATAATTCCATTTAGTCTTGCCATCTAGTCTCCATTGTGGCACTAGCTCTTTTCATAACAAAGCAAGGGGTCCATCATGTCTTGGAGAATGGAAGGAACAGAAAATTATCGTGGGAACACCATGAAATAGTGAAGACCCTGTCACAGGCCTGATTTCAAGCGCACCTCATTATCCAAAGGCAACTGGTGATTTTTTCCAGTAGTGGATGAAGAGGATTTATTGAGCTGCAGTGTCAGTTTGTAGTTAATGCACCTTCCTGAAGAGCTGAGACCTTGCAGCACTGTGGAGTGGTTCTGTCTGTCTGACAGACCTGGAGGAAGGCTGCTGTGCCCACTGAGGCCTGCGCCTCAGGTGTTGAGGTGTGTTTGGTTTTGCATGACCTGGTTTTTGGTAGCGGGGGGCCACAGAGGTGGCTTCTGTGGGAAGCTGCTGGAAGCTTCCACCATGTCTGACAGAGCCAATCCCTGATGGCTCTGAAGATGGACAGGCTGCTGGCCAAAACTGACCCAGTGAGAGAGGCTGGTAACACCTCTGTGATAACAGATTTAAGAAGAAAACCAAAACAGTGTCATGTGCAGTGTTAATTCCAGCTAGAGAAGAGGAGGAGGTGAGAACATGTGAGGGAAACAACATGGAGACACCAAGGTCAGTGAAGAAGGAGGGGGAGGAGGCGATCCAGGCACTGGAGCTGAGATTCCTCTGCAGGCTGTGGTGGAGCAGCTGTGCCCCTGCAGCCCCTGGGGATCCATGGGGGATGCAGAGATCCACCCACAGCCCGTGGGGATCCATGGGGGATGCAGAGATCCACCCAGAGCCCCTGGGGATCCACGGGGGATGCAGAGATCCACCCACAGCCCCTGGGGATCCACGGGGGATGCAGAGATCCACCCACAGCCCCTGGGGTTCCACAGGGGATGCAGAGATCCACCCACAGCCCCTGGGGATCCACGGGGGATGCAGAGATCCACCCACAGCCCCTGGGGATCCATGGGGGATGCAGAGATCCACCCACAGCCCCTGGGGATCCACGGGGGATGCAGAGATCCACCCACAGCCCCTGGGG